>JAVQKC010028819.1:0-27831 GCA_036025475.1 Philypnodon macrostomus | reverse complement strand
ATTAATATTCATCGAAGAAGTACCCAAATCGATACAGTTCGGCGTCTTTATGGTATGCACCTGTGTGCAAATGTTGAAACTGATCCGGCAATTTGTTTTTGAGTTATCGCGTTCACAGCTAGGACGCGGACGCGGACGAACACCGACGTGATTCCATAATATCGGCGACACGCTGTTTTCGCCGATATAATAATGTAATAGTGTAGATAAACCCTCAATACATCAAGGACTGCAGAAGCCCATCCATAAACGCACAAGATGATAAAACATGAAGCAGGTGGGCTACAGAAGCAGAAGACCACAGTGCCACTTTATTAGGTACATGGGCTATCTAATGAAGCAGCCAGGCCACTGCACACAACATTATGGGTGGCATAAGTAGATGCCCATTCTCTGCCCTCATCTGTATTCAATACACTACTAAGCTGTTTTCTGAATAACTTAAACTCTGATTTGAATTAAAGTGGGCCACTGCAAAATCGTTTCACTGTTTAATCTCAAGATTGCTGTACCGCTTTTGTGGTTTTCAAACAAGGTTAAATGCATTGGTGATTGCACAGAAATCTAAAAGCCTGGCATGTGTACAATAACAGTAAGTCTGCATTTTTAGTTAAACCCCGCTCCATTTTTTGTCTCTGGCGTCGGCTGGGCTAGTTGTATGCATTTTCCCAGAACAAATAAACAATCTAAATGAACATAATGAACATTGAGGGATTTCTGTCTTTTAAGTGTTTTTCTCAAAAAAGTAGATGTCATCACAGAAGCAAAGTAAGTGTGTTTCCTAACTATGGCATTTCTCAATTTTCTTTCCCCTTAACATTATAGTGATGGATATCTCAAGGCTCACTCAGCACAGTCCCTAAGTAAACATGTATTAAACTAAGCACACTGTTCTGACAGTGGCTGGTGTGAGAAAGTGTAGACTAGTAAAAAAGGGACCACAGTGAAAATTCATTCCTCAAACAAAAATGTAGAAATGTTCTAAATGAACCCGTTTGGATTTTGGACCATTGGATTGGTACATTAAACATTAAACAAAGTACATTAAACTTGAAGACACTGAAAGCAATTGTCTTCTATGTCAGACAAAAATACAAATTCAGCTAAACTCGTGATAATCAAAATCATGATCTTTTAATAAAAAACGTAATAATAATAGTTACCCCTAAATGTAGATTTGGTCCTCGGGATGGCCAACAGTGGAGTCTGCATGTCCTCCCTGTGTTATTGTGGGTTCTCTCGGGTACTCTGGCCTTTATCCCGTTATTTAAAGACATGCATGTGAGTGAATGTGACACAGTTGTCTCTGTCAGTCCTGCAATTAGCAACTATTGTCCTGGGTGTACCCCACCTAAGGCTCATATTTGCTGGGATAGACTCCAAGCACCTGTAACACCAAAAGGAACCAGCTATACTTGATTTCTGAACACATTAAAACTGACTTCTATCGATGAAATGCACTACAGTTAATAACTAGTTAATGAAACGACTAATCAAAGAAAATTAAATTATGTTGCATTTTTTTTTAGGGATAGCCAAAATGTTAACAAAATAATACTCTTTTGCACAACCTTATTTTTTGTGTTTATTATTTACATATCCCCAGAGAATATATTCCCAGGCCTTGGCAAGAGCTACAGAGGCTGGTGAAGACAAAGATGGCTGTCAGACAATACGCATTTAGAGCAGATTTGATCTCCATAATGATGCCCATCCGTCACTGCTGAGGTAAATATGACTGTGTGTTGGCTATGAATCATGTCTGATAAATTAAATGAATTAAATCAGGCGGGCGGTGCAGAGACGAGCAGATGACGTAAAGGCATTTGGAGTATTTGATTTCCTATTAGTTCAGTGAAATAAGGAGGGGCCAACGCAGAGGCACAGACAATGCTTAATGAAATGTATGTTCATATAAGGAGGTGAAAGAAGTGCTCATTTATTTTCCTTGCAGTGTTGTCACAGCAAATCATCAAAATAAAATAAAATAAAATAAAAAATAAAAAAAATAAAAAAATGTTTTTACGCCTGATTCCCTTCCTGACGCAATCTCTTAATTTATCTAGGCTTGACACTGGTGCAACACTGGGTTCTGAAATTTTAGATTAGCTAGATCCAGTCTGGATGATTAGGTATACTCCAACTATTGCACCAGTGTTAGTAAAAAAGTAGCATATTTATTTCAAAAAGTAAAGTAAAGTCGCCTAAAAGTAAAGTAAGTTTAAGGAAAATAAATAAATAAATAAATAAATACAGAAAGCACATTTTTCAACTGGGCCTCAAGCCCACATGTTAGTTGCACAAGCTAACAATCATTCACATTCAGTACCTGTAAACTAAACTAAGCACATAATACAAATAAAAATATATATAAAAAAATACATACATTGGATTGTATCTATTTGCTTCCCGTGTATCCATTTATTTGTGCCTTAAAAAGTCAAGTTCATCAGTAGACCTGTAGGTGTTGTTGAAATCCATTTGGTCTGCAGTGATATATGATGCTTTGGCACCCCACCTCCAGGACGTGTGTGAATGACTGTATGGTTTCCTGTGTGGCATACTCCCGACTTAGAAAATTTACGATGGAGGATGTTTGGTCTTCCTTTGGCCCTGGGGCAGGAAAAGTGCTGAAATATGTGTAAGCAATAAAAGAGACGAGTGAATGGGGTTTGAATAGAAACACAAACATGTACAAACAAACACACTATAGTATAATGTGAGATTGTGCTTGGAAAGACGAGATGAGATTACTGTTTTTCTTTGGAGGAACATTTTGAAAATACCAAATGAATACAGACCTGACTTCTGACGCTAAGGCTCTGTGCACATCATCTGTCTTCAGAGTGGATTCGAATGAAACCATTAAGTTATTTCTTAGTATTGGTCTATTGGGTAAAATAAGCAAGTCTTAAATAGTTATACCACAAACATGATTTTATTGCGGTGACCCATTTAACTTAAAACCACAGAATATGGACAGGAGGCTGATCTAATTTTCCCGTGTTGCTGTTGTTCCAGAACCATCTTCACCCTAACCTAGCACCCTAACCATGACCCTGACCCTAACATTAACCAGTTGATATTCTGACCCTACCCTTAACCAGACACAGGGTCAAATATAACACCCTAACCATGACCCTGACCCTAACATTAACCAGTTGAAATTCTGACCCTAACCTTAACCTGACACAGCATCAAATATAACACCGTAACCATGGCTCTGGCCCTAATCTTAACCAGTTAAAATCCTGCCAAAACCAACAACTTCAATGTTGATTATTGGCGAAACTGGTACCAACGGGCACCTTAATCAGACATTGTGTGATTTGTAAATTTTCAAATAGTGAAAGTGCTAAATTGTAAACATTTTAACATTAATTTACTAGTCCTATAATAGAGGGACTCTCTGCGCACCCCGACATGCTTTTGAATGACTCCAAACTATCCATAAAGAATATCGAGTCTTAATGCCTTTGAATCTGTGAATGCCTAATACCCAAAGCTGCCAGAATAGGCCTAACCACAATTAACATAAAGAATGCTCAGAAGAAAATAAATTCAATGAATCAGTATTTAATATCTTGCATTAATTACATCACATCATCCCTCAATTTATTTTAGCTGATGATTCCAAGGATCCAAGGAAGGTATTTTCGGATGTCCATATAAACATTGGGCACCTCCTCCATGTAATTGCATTTTTTATTTCTATTAAAAGACACAATGCCAACTGCGATGCCTTTACACACGAGTGGGCCGCCAGAATCTCCCTGTAAACAGAGAATCCCATTTAATCATGCAGTGCTCAATATCAGTTTGCACAAACTTTTGGCATTTTTTTTTACCTGACAGAATCCCCTCTCGGTCGTGTACCCGCCCGCACAGATCACATTGGCAGGAAGTCCACCCCATTCAACTTGACAGGTAGTTATGTCGATGATGGACACATCTGTTTCCATCAACTCTTCCACATTTGGACCTTCAGAATATTGAGATCCCCATCCAGCCACCCTGCAACACTCATGTTCCTGCACCATCACGTTAGCGTCGGGAAGTTTTATGATCTGCACGCCGTTTCCCTGGATAGCTTTCTCACTCAGCTAGATAAAAAATGTTTTTATGGCATCTCAAAGCAACATTTAAATTACAGATTGAGTTGTTATTTAGTACAGAGGTTCCCAAAGAGGGGGTCGAGACCCCCTGAGCGGTCACGAAGCCCCAACTGGGGGTCGCAAGATGATTTACAGAAATAATTAACTGTTGATTTTTCTGATAAATTACATATTAGTCCTAACTAAATAAAAGCATCACACCAACATTTAAACTGTTAAGGTATATACTGTAGGCCTATTTTTGCCTTGTGCATAATTGTATTTTTTAACTCCTTGTGGGGACAGGGAGTGCCAAGACTTTCTTGCCAATATTTGGAGGTCCTGACCTGAAAAGTTTGAGAACCCCTGTTTTAGTACATACTTTAAGGAGCATGAGGTCATTGCCCATGCCGATAGTCTCATAATCTGGGTGTACGACTATCTTCTCAAGGTAGATTCTCTTTCCGTTTCTGCGATTGTGGCTGCCAAGTACAACACTGGTGGGCATGCTAAAAAAAAATATTAGTTATTAGATATTATCTGAATAATATTTTGAAGTAAATAATTATCTTGTTATGGTATTGTAGAAAGTGAATATATATTTTATGATGTGATATATAATATTTTACTTATACTTAAATTATATTTATACTTATTTTACTTCTATACTGTTAATATTTTTGGCTACTCTACACACACCTCTGTATAGAAGCAATGTTTACTTACTCATTGTTACAGTGTGCTGCTGTGAGGACAAAATCTTCACTCACAAGGAACCCACCACAGATATGGCCAAAGATGTTCTGCACAGAGGCCATATATTGCATGGCACCAGCTGGTACTGTTTTTCCATTTACAATCACACTCCCGAGCGCTGGAATAAACATAGTCAATGAGTACAATATTAGCAGACATTAAGTGGCATGATGTATTAACTTTACCTGTCCGCCCGAGACATGTGAGAAATATAAACAGGACGATGTACTTCTGGCCGTGCATCCTTCCAGTGCCACAATTATGATGAAACCAAGCCACTTTTATACAGCAGCTGAGATTATGATCAAACCCAGAAATGCTTCATGCAGCAGTCAAATGTGCAGGACACTTGCAGTGCAAAAAACCCCCAAAACACCAGTGTGTGACAGTTGAGTGGATTAATAATTTACTCGGTTTTGAAATGCTTTGAGAGGGCTTTAGGCGTTAAGGCCCTAAAAAATGCAATACAAAATTTAAGCATTTACTAATACTAACACTACTGCTAACACTAATTCTACCACTTTTACCAATTATAGTATTACCACTACTACCATAATTATATCGGCGAAAAAACAGCGTGTCGTATGGGGTCGTTTTCGCCGATATACACCTTGCTGTCGGGGACGACAGCACAGGCCTAGTTATTACTTCTCTCACTACTTATTTTGCCACATATTCTAAAATGTCACTTGTTAGAAATGTTCAAAAATACTTTTCGATTCTGAGGGGATAACAACAGAATATTCAACCGTTTTGGAGTTGGCGATGTGTATATTATTATTTTAGTACAAATATGGACCATGTCATCTAAGTCCATGTCCAACTACTGTATGTCCTCCCCCTGTCATATGCAACCTGGCTATTGTAAGAACTGTGGGTATTTACAAAACCCACATGTTGAAATATAATTGTTTGCAATAAGCCTGTTGAGATGTTGAGGACTTTATTATGCTCTTTTTGCTTATTCCTACAACAGTGGTATTCTAGTGCAGATCGATTTTTATCATTTACATCATCAACGTAAGTTTTTTTAATACATGTTCATGGAACGTGATCCCTATCTGAATGTCTGCATGCAAATGGGTCACACACCATGATAATAAACAGATTATAAAGGCTTGTCACGCGTTGACACAGCCACACTAACCACAGTCTCTGATTCTCACGACAGTGAAACCCGTTTATCTATTCATCAAAGCTGAACCGGGGGTACTTTAGAATACTGCTTGTGTAGATATAAAGCTATTCCTTTTCACTGAATATAAAATAATAATAATAATAACAATAATTTATTAATTAAACTAGGCCTGTACTGTCGTCCCCGACAGCAAGGTGCCTTTATGGTATGCACCTGTGTGCAAATGTTGAAACTGATCCGGCATTCGTTTTTGAGTTATCACGTTCACAGCTAGGATCTGCAGACATGGACGCGGAACGAACTGATTCCATAATATCGTCGTTTCGTTGATATAATTAAGATGATGGCATTTCACCCAAACCCCAGTTAAAGCTATGGAATATTTCCTGTGTTATAAGGAGTAAATATAACTAGACTAATGCACCTGTTGCCCTTTAGCAACCTTCAAAATATTTGATTATGTTTTCTTTTTTCTTGTGAACTGCCTGATATGTATTTTTGGCAGAAGCAACTAACCACACCACTCTTTCCTCTTGTTTTATTAAAATAAGCAGATGGTTGTTCACCAGATGGGCCTTTAGGTACCAGACTCAGTTTGACTCTCAGTCACAGATCATTGTGTTGTACACATCAATAAGTGAATGGTGAGTGTGTGTTTGTTTACAGTGAGCTAACTGTGCATAGTTCCTCACATAGCTGAATGTGTGAGTTTCCTAACAGACAAAGGAGACAGTTGAGCTGGAGAATAGCTTGGTGTTTGTGGATGTTGTGTGCCTTTCCACTGGGACTGGGAGCTCCTGTTGGCAGCTGGGCGAGCTGTGGGTGGACTGTGTCCTTGTGTGTCCATGTGAATCACATTTATTCATTCATAAGGCCTTATCCTACACTGGGCCCCTTTGGCATTTCTCCCCAGCCCCCAGACCTGCCCTGGTACACTGTCAAGTCCACTCAAATCCACTTCTGGACATGCTTCCAGTGCTGTGTACAGATTATACCATTACACTATTTTACTTAATTTTACTTCCTTTAAAATAGACAAACCATTGAGCAGTGTTTCCCAAATCTTTTAAATCTAAGGACCACTTTGGCATAGAGAAAAAATCACGGACCACCAAACCCCTGTGACTTATAAAGATGCAAAAGAAGGATTTGTGTAGTGCCAGTCAAATGGCTACAGTCTCAATTAAGGCTAATTTTGCCAAGTTTTAAAATTAGAAGTCGACTTATCTGTGCTCATTAATTGCTTAGAGAGTCTTGTGGTGAATTTGAATTTTTTTTGCGATATCCTTGACAACTTTCCTTGGACCACTCAGGGGCTGCTGGGACCACAGTTTGAGAAACACTGCCTGACAGTAACTATTCACTAAAACACTCACTATGATTACACCTGTTAATTTCAGGGTTGTATGTATATTTTAATTAATAATAATAATACATTTTCTTCTATAAATTCCTGCAGATGAAATCATGTGAGCATGTGATCACCTCAAAGCCTGGTCGACTGGAAGCTGGCACATATCTCACCTCAATGGACTGGGGGCCTTGTTTGTGTGAAGTTGACCTTCTGTCATCCACCTGAGAACGACTGGAGGCACTGGACTCCATGGAGCAAATATTGCAGGTATGAAGTATTTTTTTATTTCATATTGCCACACAAACATGAGTATACCTCAGCTGGTATATCTGAGGTTGATCACAGACCTTTAGTACATTTTTAGGGTTGTGTGTTTGTACTGGTGTGTTCATGTTTTAGTTGGTGCTTGTATGTGTTACTCACTCCTGCAGACATGAGATCATGCTAATGTAAAGTCAACACATGAGATCATGCTGAAGTTTGTCTGAATCTCTGAATCTCTTAAAATTTTTCTAATGTAAAGTCAACACATGAGGTCATATTGGTGTCTTGGTTTACCTCGTTTAGGGTTGGGGCACAGCTGCAAACATAGGATGGATGTTGAGGTTTTTGTATTTCTTTTTACAGGAAGTAAGAGTCACACCAGTAGCTTTTTAAATTCTCCTATACACCGATAACAGACAGTTGAAAAGACTTGCCACAACCTCCTATGTTTGCAGAAATTGTTTTTTATATTTAATCTCTATTCAAGTATGCTGGACCTATATGAAGAAGTCTGACTGCTTCCAAAGACCATATCAGAGGCAGACGATCAGCATTTGGGTAAAATGGCCCTGTAATTGAAGCAGAGCGGAGAGCGGAATGAGTGGTAGCCTTGTTAAAGATGCTTATCCCTGTGTTGTCAGGGTTGACCTGGAACTTCAGAATGTCAAAATGGGACTTCTGAATGTAGTTTTCTCTGTTGACAAACTTGTATAGCAAATTTCTATCGGCCATCATTTGTAACAGTATTATAACCAAGCAAACAGAAATTGGAGATCAAGATAACTGGATTGTGACTTGGTTTTGAGGTGAGGAGGCAGACGTGGGGTAGCCCGATGAGTTTGGAGAGGTGCGTGAGCAGAAAGAAGACGCTCCCAGAATAGCAGCAGCGAGCCATGAGTGTGCTTTTTGTGGAGAGTGTCTCCGAATGCTTGGAGGGCCTTGGGGGCCCAGACTGACAGAGGAGACCCCGGAGGAACAGGAGCCACCGGTGGGTGTGTAACGGAGATACTGAAGACTGTTATTCTAACCCTGAACTCACTGTGCAGACTTCATTCATAGATCTATGTCTGTCATTAGTTACAACTGCTGTGCTTTCCTTCACTGTCCTGAAGAAGCCGCAGTGTGCACTCACATAATCCCATTGGCTCTTTATACAGAGACACAGGTATTACATTACGAGACCCCCCCCAAGGATTGCCACAGTCAGTGGCTTCCGGCTCTATTCTATGTTGGCCGTGTTGTTAATGCATCAGGTTTCCTGATTAAGTGACCCTGTAATAGATCACCTTGTGACACTGGCAGCTCATAGCCACATACAAGCCTTCAGACCTTCAGTTTATTATTACAATGCATCTGCAGTAGGCACTGGCACTAAAAAATGACACCATACTTAATAATCATTAAACATTCATATTACATTCATATATATTATTATCACCTTTTGAGATATAAGGTTGTCATGGAGTTTATCGCTCATGAAAAGGGTTATACTTGTCATAGGCAACACAGGAAGAGTAGCTTACTCATTGACTTACACAGGCTACGCCACATAAAATGTAATGCAGAACACTGAATACACATGCAAGAAGCATTTTTACCTCAATATATCCAATCACATAAAGATGTAATCGCTTATAGATCAAAACTTTCTTCACTCCAATACATTAGTTTTGTTTTACTGCTGTCTGCCCTCTTGAGGCAGCAACGTGAACTGACAGCAGTGGATTATTATTTCAATTAGATCTCTGTTTCTTGTTTGATTTGAGGTGGCTATATGAGTAATCAAATGCATAATGTGTTTAATTTGATATAATCTGCAGCACCAGCTTGTCACCCATGACCTTGGCAGACACAGTCTTTTAGTGGGCCACTCCACCGCCTAATCCTTGCTGCAGCGGATGGTGCGGAGTAGTGCTGTCCAGAGGCTTTAGCTGGACCCTCTTAAATCCCACCTGTTAAGCCCGGAGGGACAGGGGAAAGCTAATAGCTCGCACATTCACGTGTCCCCTTCACACTTCGTAGAAAGACCCCATGAAGCAGGATTATGAGTGCACCTCTGTCACAAAGCTACATGCATTCTCGCTCTCTCGCTCTCTCGATCTCTCGCTCTCAGGTCTGGGTTTGTTCACCTCTGGTCCAGCTCCAGAGCAAAGCTTTCTAGGAAAAAAGTGATGAATGGATTTGTTGAAGGTAACTTATCACCTCAGTAAAAAGAAGCCGTAACACTTAGGGGCTCTACATTAGCATTGGCCAATGTTAAATCACTTTGTGTCATAGAGAATCACTGTGAAGCCTTCTGTCTTCTGTCAGATCTTAAATCAACAATTGAGTTGTTGGAAATTGAATGTTTCCAATGACTAGTTAACTTTACACACATAGGCTGTATTGTGTATACAACTGATAGTTTACACTCATCTGTAGTATTAATAGAGAATCCCAAAAGCAAAAAATGTTATGCCAGAGGTCAATGAAGACTGATTTGAGATGATAGAAAGAATATTAAGCACCAGGCGCACCCAATAAAGTGGCCAGTTATTGGGGGGTTTGGCCAGTGGCTTTGGTTGGATGTCACACTCAAACAAAGTTATTATTGATTAAGGCACCTAAGAGTATGTCTTGTGGTAGACAATGTTCAACGAAGAAAAAATCTGAGGACTCGGTTGTATGAATGAAACAAACGACCATTTGAGATATACTGTCAGTGGACATTGGTGCAGCACAAGCACACTGCACTACAGGAGAGCCCAGGAGGTGGTTCCCCTCCATCCAGATGTCTACTCAGAGAGGCTATATACCAGATGGCCTGATACCCTCCCTTTTAATACACTCACAAAGCACCATGGCTGTGTTTTTCAGCCTCTCTGAGGGAAGATTAACTCTGCTCATTAGTGCCCCCCTGCCCCTCCTGGACATACCGCTCCTCCCCCTCCCCTCTCTGTTTCAGCATGCTGCAGTCTGATTGGCTGCTTCAGTCAGGAACACGGCTCACTGGATTGTTGCGACTACAGGACACAAGAGGACGGGGAGGGAGGAGGAGGGATGGGTTGACGTTGCCACGGTAATAGAGGAGGCTGGATTGGGGAAAAAACATCAAGTGTAGGGGTGCGTAAAGCGGGTTAAAGGCTGAGGTCTGAATGGTGGAGAAAAAAACAATAAAAACAACAAGGGATTAAGCTTTGACCACGCAATCGGGAATATCATCCAGGACAAACCGAGGCTAGAAGCCATTGCCGGAGCTGACCTGCCATCATGGACACTGTGGACCACTGCGGACCACTGCTCAGGTTCTGTTGGGAATACACAGATTGAAAAATAAAACGCAAGCTTTGTTCTACCCACTGTGGATTTATGTTAGCTAAATGACAATGCCTTGGAGAAGGTAAGGCTCGATGTCAACATAAACAAATGAAGAATTAGCATCAGTGGATAAAGCTATTTGCCCTGAAGCAGCCAGAAGACATGATGACCGCAAACTGACCATTTGGATGCTGAGCTAAAGCTACCCATGGACTGAGGCTAGAGGTCATTACCCTGGTTTAGAAAAGCCCGACTTTGTCACCCCCGCCACACCTCAGCAGCCTTTCATGTCGCCTGCACAACCTCTACTACTGATCAGACAATAGTAACATCTGGAGTTGATTGAGTCATTAGTCCCAAAGCTTTTGTCAAACAGTTCTGCATGGTCTTTAATAACCTTGTAAAAAGGTAATGTATGGATGATGAGCAACTGGACACAAAGTTTCTCCAACAATAGTTGAAATAGGAATGAAGAAAGTCAATGGCAGACGCAATGTAGAGGTATGAATTCAAAGCTGGGATACAATAAGGTTCAGACTACTGGATTTCCCCAAGTGAGCGACTGTTGAGCGACTTACAAGACAAGACTTCCGGATTGACTGTCACAATGGGGGAGACAGCAGAGTACCAGAGGCTGCAGGAGACTTCAGACCCTGATTATGAACAAACACCCAGTGATGATGAAGAGGTACACAACTTCCTACTAAAAATAACTTGAATTCTTTTAATATGTTGATAACTTTCAAATCAATGTTAAAAAATATAAATAGAGGATGTGATATGTTTAGATGTTTTTGGTTAGGTATGAAATATGAAAGAGTCATCTGTCACAACCCACTCAATGACAGCACTTTAGTTTCCACCCACACACAGCCAGGCCAAATATTGAACGCAAAGCCATGTGGTCATTGATGAAGTACTGCTGACTGAGGCTGATGACAAACACATTATGACACTTCATAACCATTCACATATTAGTGCCTGTTTCCCCCCCCCTGTAAAATATATTTTACTTTTTAGACATTATGTCCAGTGAGCAGTTCAGTCAGGTATGCAGTTGTTCATTCTAGATGCTGGTATTAACTCTGTTTGCTCTATCACTGAAGTTAAGCTGTGGACAATACCACTGTCCCAGTTTTCACAGCTGCAGCTTTGTGAGGCGCTCCACACACAGTAAAGTCCTTTTCATCTGACTCAAAAACATGAGCGTCTCACTTTCTTGTACATGGCATTTACACTATCCTGCTCTTCTAGTGTCATTAGATTATCATATTTGTTCATTTATCTGTTATCGGTCGGTTTTATTTGGTTTAGAGCAATGGATGACATATCATTTTACATTTCTTGAAAAACCTTATGAATATATTTGATTGATAAATGTATTACTATGCTCCCTATAAAGAATTGTTTGGATTTAAAGACACCTTGGCTTTCTGGTATGTTCTTAGGGAAGAAGTGGGCATTGAGATGGTCCAAGGGTAAGTCAAACAACCAAAACAACAATATTTACATATTTTCAGGGTCGCATTGATCCAATTAAGTTTGTTCCAGTGAGACATTGCCATTGCCTTATCATCATACTGACTGAATGATGAGGTGATGTGGCTAAAGAGGGGGTGTGGATAATATAATCAGCAGACCATAAGATCTGAAGTTAATTTTCTTATCATATCTAGTTAGTTGAGTATGATATCAGCATTGTTCAGCGTTATCAGCTTGGTTTGTCAGTGTCATGTCTTTTTGGTTTGTAAGACATCATCACATAGCTAGGTCATCACTAAAATTAATAGATTTTTGTTACATATTCATATATACTGTAAATACTGCTTCAATTGTGGCACCATCTAGTGGGAGTGAGCTGCTGTCTTCTGACTATTACTCACATCAATCTAATCTCCTCAGGCAGAGCAGCAGCTGATAGCGGTTAAACATTCCTCTCATTCACTTTACGACTCCGAGAGAATCCTATATAACCTAGACACGTGAAACCCCAATATGAACAATATGCCAAGGTAACATAGCTTCAGGCCATACTGCTATCTACAACATGCCCTAATCCTCACCCAGCCATTTTTCATATTTCTCTCCACCTGTCAGCATCTCGAGTAAAGTGTTTCTGCCCAGAGTAGAAAACACATTGGTATTAATAGAGTTGTAAATTGTGACCTGTTGCACTCGTGTGGCCATTGTTTCACTGTTAACGGTCAAAGTGGTTTCAGGGAGCTTCCTGCCATTTTCTTTTTTCCTGTTACATCCTGTGTGCTTTGCGTTTTTGAGACATGACATGCCTTTTCTGTTCAGAGCAAATGTGACTTGATGATCTAACCCAAAGAGTTTATCAGGCAGTACATTTCAAATACATGATGGGTTCAAAAACACTCATTAATCTTGGTTATATTTATGGTGATTCTACTTGAGTGAGTGGGGTCTGCTGGAGCTAGAAGCCAGTTGGGGCAGGGGTTTGTTTGCTGAGGGGGGATATATAGCATTTTTGGTGGATTAGAGACAGGAAATAAAAGGCAGCACCAAATAAAGAAGAAAATCCTTTTTTTGGTTTTGGGGCTGAGACTGGAATCACAGGGAGAGTGGAAAGTGGTCTATAGTCAAAGGAAATAGTGTAATCAAACTGTATCATTAAATCAAAACACTAGTGTGTGAATGAATCAAACTTCAGGCCATGTGCTTGTCTTGAAAACAAATTTATATCATTCAAATAACTTTATTTTGAATGATAACCAGACAAATCTTTAGAATTGTGTGCTTCACAATTTTGATAGTTTGCATTAAATGTACATAATATTAAATATCCAATATGGTATATTTTAAACTATTCTCACACATATGTTAACTCTGGAAGTAAGCCAGTTCTGTTTGAAAGACCTTATTACAAACTGTATGTTTGGTACAAAACAGTAAATTGCACTGCCCTAACAGGTATGAATAAGAATGTAAAGGTAATATAATACACAAGGGAATTCTGTTTGAAGACAGTAAGCCTGTGAGAGTGTGTGCTTGAGTGGGTTGCATCACCGGAAACCAGTGCTTCGTCCTGTAGCTGAATGTGACCCTTTGGCCCCCGATCAAATGCTCTTCTGGGCTGAATACCATGAAGCCTCTGTCCTCTGCACCACGCGCTGCTCTGCTCTGCACCGAGGGTGGGGTAAGAGGAGTTAGGGACCACCAAAACACAGGCTTAGGAACCTAGAAGAAGGCAGAAGGAAATAGAAAACAACAGGTGACCCGGCAAACAGGAGCTGCTTGAATACAAGAATCACTGAGCACATGCACGCTATCAGCTGACGGTACAAGCATGCATGATTTGTTTTCTGAATGGAGCCAGGGCTCGGAAAGATTGCCATGTTGCAGGATAATGTGTGAAACCAGAGACACTTTGAATCTCTTGCCCAATTGGGGAGCCATTGAATCAGTCAGAGATCCAAGTTGGTCCTATTTTTAGTCCCACGCTTGATGGAAGGATGGAAAGCCAAACAGACAGTAGCTATATGTGCAGAGCTGGGAGAGAGGCGGAGAATAGAAGGACGAAGGAGGAGTGACTTATTTGTTGAAGCTCTGCAAGTTTGTATCACTGGCTCATAGTTTTCTGAAGAGGACACATGGCCAGGCTTGGAGCAGGGCAGACCACAGACTCTGGAACTTTGTACCACTGGATATGTATTTTTCATCTCTGATTACTAACCCCTTTCCTTTGACTACAGTGCTGGGCTAATGTGTCATGGTTTTTGGAAGAGGACATAGTTGGAGCTGGAGCTTTCCCAAGGGTTGCCCCACCATGGAATGTAGATTTGTGTGGATCAGAGGAAGTTTGTCTTCCCACTCCAGGTCTGGATACAAAACACAAAAGCGCTTCCTGAAAGAAACCTGGTTTATGGTCTAAGGAGAACTGTCACCGGACTCATGGTTTCTGAGACTAGTGGCTACTTTGGGCCATTTACACGTGTGGATCCTGACTGAGTGCATAAGCATGCGTCGTATTGACAAGCTGAAGAAGTCTTTTCCTTTCCTTGCCCACTTTCACGTCTATCGAGTAGGTGTTGTCAATAGTTTTTATGTACTTTTCACACGTGACAAAGCATTTTGGAGACCTTGTGGTTCTCTCAGTTGTAACAATGTCTTTTAAAAAAAATGTGCTTGGAGGGAGCTTGAGCGAGGCTGTCTTACGGGAGCTTGTTGTTTTTGCAGTAGGATGTTGGGACTTGAACACATCTGATGAAGACTTGGCCCTGGTCTGTTAGAGGGATGTGTGTGTGTGTGCATTTCTCCACTACCATGAGGAATGAGTTCAGGCCAGAGGCATTTCTCACCAGGGACTTGATGTTTTACTGTGTCTAAATTCCTTCAAACCCTTTTTAAAGCTTTGCGAGTTTGATTCATTGATTTCTGGCAGCACATTTCACACTTTCTTTCTATTCACTCCTTAGGACAATATGAAGTCAATTATGTGAGCGTCTGGGCACCTGGATTTGGAGCCCTCATGCCTCAGATATCATGGTGACTGACTTGCGTTTTTGGCACCCTCAAGAGAAAAAACACTTTGCTGCTAACTGTGAGGGAAGACCTGTTAGTGAGTCAGGTGTAGTTTGTTGTGTATATATGTACACGTATAGGAACGTAACATGTGCTGTGGCCAAACAAAATTGAATGTACCTTGACTGTTGACCAGCAATATTCATATAATTGATTGACAATGACTATACTCTTACTTGCCTTTATAATTTACATGTATCCCAATGAATCCAGTTTTTTTGTGTATGTCAAAATGATAAAGTTGCCTGGCTTGTATGTAATAGGAAGTGACCTTTGTCCAGCCCATTTAAAAGGTCAAAATGAAAGTAAGATTACTATGGCCGGTGACATTTTCTCTGGACTTTGTAACCTTGTTTGAGGCTGCACAGGAAGTTCTCCATTCATACAAGCTATTAGCTGCTCAGTGAAGTGACCTCTGTGGCCTGAGCCTCGACCCTGCTGTCACTCTCCACTGATTAGGCAATAGTTTTACATAGTATTCAGTTACAAATTAGATTTATATGAGCTAGTCGGAGATATTTCATTTTTAAGTTGTGTGTGTTTTGACATTGAAGATTTATGGCTTCAGTGTCATTTTATTGAATCATTGGTCTTTAACACTTGGACACCAGATGTGAATTCTTTATACTGTATTTCTGTATCTGTAGAGTTTAAGCTTTTACTTACGGCTTGTAGCAGGCAATGAGACAATGACAGACAATGTTGTGGCTCAAAGAGCAACCTAGTATTGACTTATTGATTTGAACCAGCTTTCACACCACTTACTGTATGTACTCTGCTTTTGTCCAACTGGGCAGAAGTGACATATATAGAATAATGTAGAGTTCTGAGCAAAAAAAATGAACATTGTTGTTGCAGAAACTGGGCAGTGGCATGCAGTGTGAAGAAGGCACAGAATGGCTTCAGGAGCTGCTGATGGAGGTGCAGCTTCAGCAGTATTTCGTGCGTATCCGAGATGAACTCAACGTCACTCGGCTTTCACACTTTGATTATGTCAAGAATGAAGACCTGGAGAAAATTGGCATGGGCCGCCCAGGTGAGCATGTGACTCTCTGATGCTGTTTCACATTGTTTACAGTATTTTCTGTGCAAGCCCTTTCCCAGTTGGGTTTGTTTTCCAGTCATTTACATTCTTTATCTTGCCTCTCTGCTATTGTTTGCTTAACTTAATTAAATCTCTTTATGGTAAGTGGTTTTGTGGCCAATGTATCATTACTAGTCACTAAGTAATGCATTATACATTATCCGCTTGACAGTTATTCAGAGTTCATATATAATTGCAAAGGCACCACTAATTGGACACAGATAAATGTTAAAGTGGCAATTGTTTTATGTTTTGTTTTGCACAGCAGTGGAAGCAGTAATGTGTCAAACCCAGTTAGAGAAACCTCGGGGGCCTGCTTATAGAGCGAAAGAATTATTACACTCTTTGTGTGCTCTGACATGTATTCTCCTATAATCACTGACTGAGGTTTACTGGCATCATTGTTTTCTCGTGGTTCTTTCTGATTTTTGAGTCTTTCATTTCAATGTACTATGTATTTTCTAAAAACATTAAATTAATTTTAACTTCATTTAAAATTTTCTGTTAAGGGCAAAGGCGACTGTGGGAAGCTGTAAAAAGAAGGAAGGCTATGTGCAAGCGCAAGTCCTGGATGAGCAAGGTACTAGTGACAACAATGTACATGTTGTTTACCACGACGTCACTCCAGTTACACTCGTTTGTGCATGAATCACCAAGTTCACAAACACATGGTCTGCTGACATATAGTCAAAGGCAATATATTAGCTGTCAAAAATATGCCCAGACACAAGTTAGCAAATAACACTATACTTATAGATGCACACTGAGACAGTTTTGCCCATCACTGGTAGCAACTTTAATGAAAACATGCCATCACAGACTTGACTTGTTTAAAAGACAGAAATTAACTTAATAATAATCAGATAAAACTTGATTTTGAAGGTGAAGTTGTCATCTAGAATTGAACCTACATCAGTTATGTTCTTACTTTTTTTTTCTTACAACTCTGATAGACCTAAATGTATAAAGGCTTAAATATATTTGAGCCAGTAAATAGTAACAAGTGTCTATAATTACACCTGTCTGCTTCCGCCTCTGGCACGTCCTCCGCTCCAGTAATCTGCTTCCTCAGCCAAGAGTCAGACCATGCAGCACTCAGTGCACTGTCATCACAAATACTTGGACAGTCCTATTTGAGGCCCACTTACCACCAAGACAAGCTCACACACTCACTCAGGCTGCGACCACAGAGATGTAGTGTTTTTAAAAGCCTTGTGCGATTATGTCATGTCTGGGTCAGTGTAAATGTGAAACCGCACATGTCTCGCCACTGTTTATATCCAGTTAAAGATGGTTGGCACAGGGCACTCATTGACACCTTTTGAACTGATTGTAAGCTAGGTGATAAATGTTTATATTCCGATATCCTTGTTATCTCACTAATGTTGCATATATATGTTATTGACACACTTGCGCAACTTGATAATGATACATTTTGAAGTGTTAAAAAAAATCAAATTCACGAAATCTAACACTCTATACATGCTATATATTTTTATCTATTTGTAGATGGAAACCATTCAAAACAATTATAAAACTGCACAGCGCTAATTGACTGCTGCCTAATGAATATGATATAGTACATGATTTACTCTACACACGGGCATTGATTTAAAACAATTTAAATACAATTGTCCAGGTTTTCAGTGGTAAGCGTCCAGAAGGAGATTTCCCCCAGCAGGGCCAGCCTGCATCCTCTTTTCGAAAGCTCTCGCCCACACCTCCTTTAGGCCTGGCCGAGGGGGTCCTGGCTGCACAGACCGGAGGCAGTGCTTCTCTGGAGGGACAGCAGGCTCTCACATGTCTTATCCCAGAGAAGGATCTGACTCTTTTTGAGAAACTCGGAGATGGATCCTTTGGTGTTGTGAAAAGAGGGGAATGGCTGACACCGGCAGGAAAAGTGGTAAGTGCCAGTTCAAATCCCCGCCCGAGCACACTTAACCCACTTGTGTTGTGTGATTGGTGTTTGGTGGTGGTCAGAGGGGCCATAGGCGCAGACTGGCATCCACACTTCTGTCAGTGTGCCCCAGGGCAGCTGAGGCTATACAAGTAGCTTACCACTGTGGAGTGAATGAATAATGCTGGGTTAAACATCTTTGAGTGTTGAGAAAAGCGATATATAAAACCAGTGCATTATTATTATTATCATTAATTCATGATCGAGTTGTTTTTGAAATCTTATTTTCCAGCTAAATGTAGCTGTGAAGTGTCTAAAGACTGATGTGCTGAGCCAGCCTGAAGCTCTAGAAGACTTCATTTGTGAGGTCAATGCCATGCACTCTCTGGACCATCAGAACCTCATCCGCCTCTATGGCGTAGTGCTCACTCACCCCATGAAGATGGTAAGAACAAAACATAAATCATGTTTTATTTCTACCAATTAAAGTGTGTGCCCTCAATCTTTGCTTTACCAGTGACTTAAATAGAATAGATGGGTGGATGCAGGAAGGAAGGGTGGAACTGTGAAAGCTAATTAAAGAATGACCATTTATTGCTTTTTGCTCATTAATTTTCTCTCCTTGGCCTTGGGTGCTCTGTAGGTGACAGAGCTGGCTCCTCTGGGCTCTCTTCTGGAGCGACTGAGGTGCGTTCGTCCACAGGGCCCAGTGCTGATCCACACTCTGTGTCAGTATGCGGTGCAGGTGGCCTGTGGGATGGCCTATCTGGAGCAGAGGAGGTTTATTCACAGAGACCTTGCAGCCAGGTATGTGCCTGGAGGTTAGACAGGGCTGTTAATTTACGCAACTACTTTCATTATTATTGGCCTGTTTAAACAGTTATATAACACTACTTTGGTCAAACATTGGAACATTATAATAAGGGTTGGCTCACAGAATGAGTCAGAGCTTGGCTGGCTTTACTGGGTGGCGAGCTTTTAATGTTTTTGTGCAAAGTTTCTTACAATAAAAATCCTTAGAAACGCCCTAAACCACTGGTCATTAAGTGTTTTGAATCGCTCTAACATAACTGTTATATAAAAAACATTGTTATTAATACTGGTACTAATCAAATATTTATCACATAGTTTTGGTTTGAAATTCATTATAATACATATCAATTATTCATTAAAAATGTGATTATAATATTAGTACTCCCTTCAGGAACATCCTGCTGGCCTCAGCTCACAGAGTGAAGATTGGAGACTTTGGTCTGATGAGGGCACTGCCAAACAACCACGAGCACTATGTCATGCAGGAGCATCGTAAGGTCCCTTTTGCATGGTAGGTGAAGGCTCTATAGAGCTTTTTACTTTTAGTTAGATTAATTACAAGTATCTGTTGCTGCAGGTGTGCTCCAGAGAGTCTGAAGACGAGAACGTTTTCTCACGCCACAGACATGTGGATGTTTGGAGTCACTCTGTGGGAGATGTTCACACACGGTCAGGAGCCATGGCTCGGACTCAATGGAAGTCAGGTACATACAGAAACTAAAGATGATTAATAATCTCTACATTCATTAAATTTTGAATGTTATGTTTTATTTAATATAATAGATTCTACACAAAATTGACAAAGAAGGAGAACGGCTCCCTAAGCCAGAAGACTGTGCACAAGATATTTATAACGTGATGCTTCAGTGCTGGGCTCAGAAACCAGATGATCGACCTACCTTTGTTGCCCTAAGAGAGTTTCTTCTAGAGGTATGCATTTATCATTCTACTGTTTTAAGTCAAAATTGCCCCCTTCCCCTACTGAACATT
The DNA here is from genome assembly GCA_036025475.1 of Philypnodon macrostomus. Classification (NCBI taxonomy): domain Eukaryota; kingdom Metazoa; phylum Chordata; class Actinopteri; order Gobiiformes; family Eleotridae; genus Philypnodon; species Philypnodon macrostomus. The sequence goes on along the minus strand of JAVQKC010028819.1, from coordinate 7,599 downwards.
ATGATAAACAAAATAATAATCAGTAGATTTAGTAAATATTTTACATCTAATACATATATTTTTTATTATTATATCAAGTTAAGTACTCTCTAATGTGTACTTTAGCTTTGGTTTATACATTATCTTTGTGTTGGTGGTGGTCAAAGATATGATTATTGGAGTCTTAACCAATTTGTTTCAACAATTGTTTTGTCATTCAGACGATGCCCACAGACATGTGCGCTCTGCAGGACTTTGAGGAGCCTGACAAACTCCTAATACAGATCAATGATGTCATCACAATTATTGAGGGGAGGTGGGTATTTAGAAAAGGTGCCTCTAAAATAATATTCATCTACTAATATTTATCCTGCTTCACCTTTACATTCCCCTGCGTTTACAGGGCAGAGAACTACTGGTGGCGAGGACAGAACAAGCGCACTTTAAAAGTTGGACAATTCCCACGAAATGTTGTGACGTCCGTTGCGGGTTTATCGGCCCATGACATCAGCCGACCTTTGAAAAACAGCTTCATCCACACAGGCCATGGAGACACCAACCCTCACCGCTGCTGGGGCTACCCTGACAGGATTGACGAGTAAGATCCCCTCCCCCCCATTTTTATTTATTAAATATGTTACTGTCTGTTGTTACATGGTACGTTAAAAGATTGTACCTGTTATGGTAGTCACAAGAAGTGTTTCTGTAGTAATAAATACATATGACCAATAGAGGGCAGAAGCACACCATTAGTCAGTTTCACAGATCACACAATAGCTCCACATTCACCGTGCCTCGTCTCTGTTCTTTCTGTTCTCTCAGTTTATACCTCGGGAATCCCATGGACCCCCCTGACACCCTAGGCACAGATCTAACTTCTACTCGACCCACACAGCTTCCAGGGAGCTCCAAAAGTGAGTAAAACCCAAAACGGCCAAACCATTTTGTCAGTAGCATAAATAATACAGGTCAACCTCCACTCGCTGAAGGGTAATTTTGAAATCCCTACACTTTCTCTTAAAACTTTATGGCTTTGGGATTTTCATCCCCCTAACCTTTTAATGCTGCATTTTTTTTGTTTCTTCTTCTTTCTGCGGCGCCCGTATTATTTACATTTTTGCAGAAGAGCCCCCTCCCCGCCCGCCCCAACCAGCAGTCTTAATCAAGAGTAAGTTTGGTCTCTCTCAACAGCTGCTCACCCATTGCTCCTGTACCCTTTGTTCCCTCTTAGCTCCACTTCTCAAAGGTACATCTCACTGTCTGTGCTTGTCTGCGGTGCATACTTTTGTCACTTTCTCACATCTCTCTCATTCATCTCTACTGCCTGTGTCAGCCTGAAACTACAGTGTTGTTGTTGCAGTGACCTACAAATCTTGACCATGAATCTGTTCAGTCCATGAAGTGGCATGTACCTGTTGGTGTGTGGTGGCTGCTCAAAAAATTGCAGTTATTGTTTACTCACAGTATAAATTGAATCTAGTTGAACCTCTTTTTATAGCTCTATTATACAGTTGTTTGTATTGTTATTGACGTTCTTGTCTTTGTGCTTCCAGAGCCCTGTTACGATCCAGTAAACGAGGAGGAAGATTTGACTTCAGCAGGGCTTAAGAGACTATCCCTTCGTAAAACGGGTTCAGTCAAAGGGCTTAAACTTAAACCTGCCGCCTGGGTATCAGCATCAAAACAAGGAGGCGGCAGAGTTTTGTGCTCAAACCTGAACCACAACACTGAAGTATCCCTCATTGACTTTGGGGAGGAGTTTGCCCCACCCACCCCTTCACCCTCTCCTGTGGTAGAGGTTCAAATCCCCACACTGGCCAAGCTGGCTTTGGAAGCAGAGAATATACTTGACCGCACCCCTCCTCAGAGCCCCTCCAGAACCCTGCCCCGGCCCCTCCACCCCACACCCATAGTGGACTGGGACGCCCGGCCACTCCCCCCACCTCCAGCCTATGACGATGTAGCCCAGGATGAGGATGATATGGAGGTAAGTACAGTTACAAGTATGCTTTATTAGTTTTGGTGATGGCAATATTTAGTAATCTTTTTTGTTCAAAGGTGAGCACTATCAACAGCACTGAGCAGCAGCACAGAGAGGAGCTGAGTGACAAACCTTGGTCCTCGGCAGATGCGGTAGAGGAAGAGTCTTGTGTCTCCAGGTCTTCAGACAGACCTGGACTAGAGGACAATCTGTTTATTCCCACTAAACAAAGCCAGAACTGCTCCACTGCATTCTTACAGTCGGCTGAGATTTTCCAGGAGCTCCAGCAGGAGTGTATGAGGAGGCTGCATGTGCCCATTGGACCTACTGTTCGCTCCAGTTCTCCTTCACAGACCCCTGTCTCTAATGAAGACAAACCCCAGATCCCACCCCGCGTTCCCATTCCTCCGCGGCCCATAAAGAGAGGGGACTACACATGTGCTCGCTGGTCACAAGACCTGTCTCTGTCGCCCTCTCCAGCTGAACTCACAGAGGACCCTTCTGGCCCTGACCAGGAGAGACCACCTCAAATCCCTCCTAGGGACCCTCTTTCTGGTTCTCGGACCCCCAGTCCTCTGAGCCTGGTGGTGGGCTCACCTCAGACTAGAGTGTACTCCATTAGTCCCACAGCAATGCAGTCCCACACCTACGGGTCCTACCTCTCCACGTCTCCGGCTAAGTCTATGCCGACCACACACAGCTTTGCCTCAGATCCCAAATATGCTGCTCCCAAAGTCATCCAGGCCCAGGGAAAAGAGCCTGCCAACAAGGGTCCCTGTATCCTGCCCATTGTCCGGGATGGGCGTAAAGTTAGTAACACTCATTATTACCTTCTGCCAGAGAGACCGCCATACCTCGACCGATATGACCGTTTTTTCAGGGAGGCCGAGAGCTTACCCCCCACTCCTGTGGAGGAAAGACAAGGACGACACACAAACATGGCCACTGTAAAACCAATGGTGGTCAGCAGCCAGACTGTCCCGGGACACACTCAGGGACAGGGGCTTGTACAGACCAGAGACTTGAAGAGTAACTTCTCCACAAACAACAGCAGTCTGGGTGGCCCCCGCTCAGCCATGAAGACATCAGTGAGTCTCCCTCGCGTCTGCTCAGAGGGGCTGGTAGTTCCAGTGGCCCCTGGGTCCTGTCCTAGGACAGAGGTAGTAGGGCCCTCTGCTGACTTGGTTAGGATGGTAAGCTTCAAGCAATTGTATAATAATTTCTTTTTCTGATAGAGTGAGCATTATTGAGCCAAGGGGAACATCTGGAACTTAAATCTGCCTCAAATTTCTGCAGATTATTTCTTTGTATGTGCACAAAAAAGTGCTTTTAGCAACATCATTTATAGAACATAAAATATTGACCATGGAAATATTTGGGTGAAATAACATTTTTGGAGTTGGAATAGACTGTGCAAAATGATAAGTGAAGAATAACAAAGAATATTCAAAGAATTCTCTTTTTGCCAGTTAATTAATTGTCCCACTTATTGAACAATATTGAACTTTTTTTATTGATTATTAGGCTTTTTGTAGTGGATCATCCACAGATGGATCAAAGGAGAAATAATGATATAAATCATGTAAAATATTTTATTCCTGCTGTATTACTCACTGGATTTTAGCCTCTGGAAATTGGCTAAACTAAACAGAAAATTATTTAGTAACTAATTGCAGTTTGTATTAATCCTATAAAAGGTACAAGCGGCAGTACATGGAGTGACGATAGAGGAGTCGCAGGTTGCACTGCAGAACCACAGTTGGAACGTGCAGAAGGCTGTGCATTATCTAAAGGTAAAAATCAGTTTGAAAGGCTATTACAGTCACAGTTACTAGATGTCAGCTAAGATCATTTTCAAACGAAATGGGTCCATTTCAGCAGAAAGGAGCCAGTTATAGAATAGTGAGACACATAGACGTGGAAGTCTTGGAGTCCCCACTGTCCTAATCACCAGCTGTAAACCACAGATAGGATATTTTATATGTTTGGACAACACTGTTCTCAAGGGATCACTAGGGCCTCCTAATAATGGCAGCAGGGTTCTTTACAATAGTTCCTGGCCACAAATGCATGTCTTCACCTGCCCAGCACATTAGATAAGCACACACCGTTTCCACCATCTTAATTGTTTTTGTTTGTGTAGGTGGAGCAGTTATTCTGTTTGGGTCTCAGAAGCAGGTCAGAGTGTCTGAAGCTGCTAGAGATGTGTGACTGGAACCTGGAGGTAGCCAGCACCCAAATGTTGGATAACTATGGATCTACTACAAGACAGAGGTAAGCTGCATCAAACTCATTCAGCTGGTAGCATAGCATGGTAATAATGTGGCAGTATAGAAGATGCATGGAGTCACCAAAAAGACTAGAAATTTTATGTTTAACTTCTGCTATTTCTCATTTGCAGACGGTGACAAAAGCTTGTGAGTTCTGAATGGACATTTCATCAAAGGACAGAAATGTACTTCTGAATCCACAAGTCTCAGTGGAAGAAGAGGAGATTTCCATTTGCACAGAATTGCAAACATTTATTTTATATAGAGTAAAAATGTCTCCCACATTTTGCGGTGGGGTTGATTCAGAATCAGATTTCTGCACTTGGACTAGTACTATCGAATATATTTGGTTCATTCTTGACATAACTGGCCACTCCCAATCTACATGTCCTGATTAGTAGCTCTCCTTAGTCTTACCCATTTCTGCAGTAAATTCGGAATAAAGTAAACATTTTTCTAAACTTATACCTAAAAGATCAATTGAATCTTGTACAGAAGTTTTCAATTGTTTTCCATTTCAATTGAAAATGGTGATTTGACTGTTTAATCCAATTGTGATAAAATACCTCCCCCATTATCTTTTTAATGTATTTATTATTTTATTAGTAGTCATACAGTTGCATCTTGTTGTGCCCGCCATACTGCTTTGGGAACATGCATCAGCTTCAAAATCCAGCCATCTTGGTGTCTCTGCTCGGCTCTGCAGTTCATAACAGCAGTATGTACTTCAGCTGCACTAATGTAATGTCAAGATACTTTGGACTTGAGTGAGCACAATGTTGCAGACTGAAACTGTCCTGGGAGAACATCCAAATAGTTCCAATGTACTTTTAAGTTTCATAATGAGCAAGTTTGGGTTGATCCTGCCTTTTCCTCTTGTCTCTTCAAAACACAAGAACAACTACAGTATTACTTCATAAATCAGTTAAATGTATATATTAAATATACTTCCAGCTTTTCCCCAGACTAGATCAGTGTGTCAGCTTTGGCCAAGAACTCAAAAGTTTTGTTCCAAGCACAGAAAGTCGAGTAAATTCAGAGGTTTATAATTGCATTGGAGTTTTTATAAAAAGCTTTTGTCCCATGTGCAATACTCATGCTGTACGTCCTCTTCCTTACGTCTACTGTTACTGTATGTGTCTGTTTTATACATGCTGCTGTAAGCCTGACAGAAGAACTGAACTGAATCATGTTGAATCTTTGTTTTGGAAAACTTCTTTGTTTGACAGATCTGTTTTTAATTTCAATAGATTTTCTTCCCCTTTGATATCACATGTTTGAGTGTCTACTGTACAGTTCGTGTGTGTTTATTGGATTGATTCACTGTTGTAAAAGGTCCATGCTGTCCAATTTATAAATGTATTTTTTATTAAAAGAATTTATTGTTTTTTACCTCCTCTACTTTGTATTTGAATCGTTTGCAATGATCTCACTGGTGTATGAATTCATGAATACAAAATATCAATATCACAGATAAACCCAACAGCTAGGTTAGGCTTATCTAACTGTATGTAGACCTGATAAAGACAAACCTGCTGAGGCTCAGCTTCAAAATGTGAAAGGTCATTTAGGTGCAGAACGTTGCATAGTTGTTGGTGCCAGAAGAACTTCTGAAATTGTTGATCTTTTGGAATCTCTTTGTGACACTAGTTCTGTGGACAAACATGTGGGCATCTGAAACCTCTCAAGCATGTATCTAAATGAGTTGTACGCCGTGTCTATTGTAAGACACATTTCATGTTGGTGTTTACTTTTACCAATGTTTGTTGAGTTTTACCAGTTGGATGGTGTCTATCCAACTGCATACAGTTGTTTTGCCATCTTAAAATCAAAGTCAAATTTTCAGATCCCAGATATGTATTTACATAGAATAGAAAAAGAATTGGGATGGCTGACCTGGCTAAATTAAGCTAAAGTTGGAACATGCTGACCAGTTCAATCTGCTTGTTAATGAATCCCATATGGCCTGACACTTAGCACTCTTCACCTTCTGCATTTAACATAGTTTGCCTCGGGAAGACGTACTAAGCCACTGCCCTAAGCAACGTATTAAATTCCATTGCTGTTTGTGGCGACACATTGTTTCAAAGTGTGCCCAATCGATTGTGAATTAGTTTGCTTGTGTTGGATCCCATTGATGTTCTGGCATTACAGGGTCCCCATTCCCTTTGAGAAAATAGACCCAGGACCTTGCCTGTTGATGGAATTGATTCTCACTACAAATATCAATTGACCTTTCTATTTGTATACAAGCCACACTTTATTGTCCATAATTTAAAATAACAACAGAAGAAACTATCAACGGTGCAGTTGGTACCCTAATGATTCAAAGAGGCTCTGGATCCATAAACACAAAACTTTATTACAGTTTTGAAAATGCACTCACAGGCCACTTTATTAGCTAGACCCTGTACCTATCAAAGCAGCACCAGAGCTCCTCTGCTGCCATAGCCCACGCTTATGTCTTTGGCATCAATAAGGCATTTTTGCCCACAGAACTGCCATTCACTGGATCTTTTCTTATTTTTAAATCATTCTCCTACACTGTGTAATCCCAGTATATCATACAATCATTCATCTACTTCTGTTTTTCCCATTAGGGGCCACAAGTGCCTAGAGCCTTTAAAGGTAACTATGGCCCTTTGGCAGGGGTACACCGTTGACAATGGCCAGTTAGTCGCAGGTCTAACACATAAATATTCTGAAAGGTTGGCCTAGCACAGGGGTGGGCAAACTTTTTGACTCAAAGGCCACATGGGGTTTAAAAATATGCCGAGTGGGCCGGCTGATATTGTATTCTTTGTAAAACTGCGACCATTTCTTGACAAACGAGACATACAGCCGTCGATCGGACCTCAGTGAAAACATATGTTGATGTGAGGTTAGAACAACGTGAGTGAGAAATTGGCAATATTTGATCATTTTAAAAATATGAGAAAATGCTTGGCGGGCTGGATTAAAATGAGGCCCCCGGGCCACTGTTTGCCCACCCCTGGCCTAGCACCAACAACCTAATTTCACCTAAATCACCTTTCAGCAACATTACATTAACAAAAGTGAATGTAATGACAGCTGGTGGAAATTAAGATTCTAACTCTCACATAGCTTTTTATATTTATGTATTTATTTCCCAGTAAAATTTTGTGTATGGGCATGCTGCTTACTAATGGGGCCCAGTAGACTCTGCATTTATCTTAGGGCCGTCTTCATGACTCTGTACAGTGTGATTACTCAGTCCCTGGGCAAATTATTAATGTTTGTTGTCGTGTTTTGGATGCCATAGAAGCGACCTCACAAAGTCCCCGGGGCGGCGGGGGGGGGGGGGGGGGGTGGGGGCCGGGGGGGGGCGGGGGGGGGGGGGGGGGGGGG
>JAVQKC010028811.1:0-11362 GCA_036025475.1 Philypnodon macrostomus | reverse complement strand
AACTGCATGAAGCAAGGATCAAAGCTTGTATATAAGGGCTCCCCTTGCCTTTCTCTTCACTTCCTCTCCAGTCACTGATCCACTTTCCCTCCCTCCTCTCTCTCTCAAACACCCTCTCTCTCTTTCTCTGCGCTGTCGTTCATTCACACTCGCAGACACTCAATATTAGCCTTAGTCTGACCGGCAGCTGTTTCGGCAGTTCTCCTCTTTTCACCTTCCTACCGTCCTTACAACATTTATTTTTTTGTTTTTGATTCCAACTTTCTCTCCCTTTCCGCTTCATTCCATTTGCTCACTCTCTCTCTCTTCTGTCATTCTCTCAGTGCTTGGTTCTAATTTTGGAAGCATGGAACCTCGGGGAGCGCTCTCCCTAAGCTATTTACGTCCTCGCCTCCCTTCCTCCTCGTCTTCTGGGCTGGTTGTAGTCAGACAGGAGGAGATCTGCGTGAGGAGGCTTTGATGCACAGCGCAGGGAATTCACCTTCTGTTTGTGTTTGGGACGTGGAAGCAGCTGCAGCCTCTCCGGTTTCTCCACTGGACTGAAGTGGTCTGAAGGAGTTTAGGAACTGATGCTGCCAGTGCAAGCATCGCTCTGTCTATGGGCATGATCTACTGTTTTTGTACATTTAGGTATTTTTTCATTTCATCTGCAATATACATGTAGACATTGTCACTGGAAGACTGGGACTCTGGCTGAAGCTGTCTGGAAACACATTGTTTCTCAATTATCTGAGAACCACTGAGGATCTGTTGAAGATAAGAGTTTGATATTAGAAAAAGCAGATTTTGTTGCAACTGTTACAAGACTGGTCATCACAACACAAGCTGGACAGTCAAACAAGCTTGGACCCAAAGGCACATACTTCTGAAAGCACAGTGCCAGACGACGGAGCTGTCTGTAAAGTTGTTTTTTAACCTGTATTTTGTAAAAGTACGGCACATAAATAATTTTTCAATGTCAGACATTTGCAGTGTCTCTTGAGAAAGTGAAGCCATGTTGACATCTGGGGCGACACTGACTGGTGTTTAGGACAGAACAGCCTCTGGTCTTGGCATGCTGTTGCATCCCCCTGTGTCAGGACTGTGCGCCATGTTGCAGACCATCTATGAGACAGAGTCTTGCTTTTCCACGTCCGGAGCGGATAGCCACCAGCCGCTGGAGCTCCTGAGAGACAGCGGCAGGGGCTCCGGCGCTGCCATGCCCACCACCGGTGAGTCATCTCTGGGAGAGCAGAGGTGGGAGGGAGGGAAACACAGCTCCAGCAGCAGCTCTTCAGCAAGAACCCGGCATTTGATCATTTTGTAGTCCGGGCACATGTTAAAGACAGTTTTGTGCTTGGTCCTCAGAGATGTGTCCTACAATATAGAGTTTGATTTAATAATAAGTTTACAGGAGCAGCCTTAGCATCAGAATGGCTCTGTGCTCCATGGAAAGGATTTAACTAGATTTTCAGAATGCTTTGTCTCCTTCAGTATGAAAAGGTTAGACAAATGTATATGAATATATGAATATATATCTGTGTTTTTTGAGTACCCAATAACCAACGTGTAGTCTTGTTTTCTTTGCCTTGTGCCTTGTACTTGTCGAGGTGCTAGAGAAAGTTAAACTTTGTGTAAGACTTATTTCTATGTATATGCATTCCTAGTATATATAGAAGTGTCTTTCTTAATTCAATGAATTTTCTTTAAGATGTGAGTTGTCATATACAGGATTTTATAATGTGGTGAATGCATATAATATATTCAAGAAACATTTCGCTCACATAGTATGGTGAATCTTTTGTCCTGTGCTTTAATTGAGCTTTGGATTTGTGAAGGGATACTTGTCAAAGCATTACAGTATTATGACTACAGCCTCTTGTAGTTGGTATTTTAGATCAGCCAGGTTCTGGACTCTGCTTGTTAGGACAAGCAGGACTTAATTTGGTCTAATCTTCTTTTGAGCTGCAGTTACACTATTGGCTCAGTCAGGCCCAGGTCAGTGGAGTGCATTAGATTGGACCAGCCCAGAGGCTTATGGCCGGGACAAGTCTGTCAAGTCATGTTTGGAAGCATCCACTTTTATCCCTCTTATTATTAGCACCTTTGAGGTTTACTTTAATTTGTGAAAGTTCTGTTGCTAAACCATTTGAATTAAAGACGATTGTCTACAAGCTGTTTTTAACAGCTCTATTCTTCTAGGTTAAGAGGTGGGACTATGTATCGTCATTATATTGTTTGTTTCTTTATCATATGTGTCATATATAGTCATCATGCCTCCAGTTGACATCATTTACACTGTACAAACAGTGAACACACATTTCACTGTATATTATTATCATGGTATTATCACTATAGTGATATAAAACGAAATGGTATGTGATGAGTTCTACAACATTGTCTTAAACCTCCATGACATCCGTACTATGTCCTACATCAAAATAGTTCATTAACTGGTGAAACTAAATGAAAGTAATGCCTCTCAACCTCCTGCTTGCATCTGCTGTAGCTTGTACTTTCTAAATTAGCAGTGTGTTTCCCCAACATCCCCTGAACTATGTGTCACTGTGATAAACTCCTATAGTGCAGCAGTATCAGTAACACGGGCCTTTTCTTTATCCCGGCGCTCCCCAGGGATCAGAAGTGGCTCCGTCAGCTCAGGTAATGCACAGAATGGGAGCATACAGTTAAAAATGTGCTTCAAAAACCACAGATTCTGTCATTGCACCCTAATTATGTAGCACAGGTGTTTTTCACATTTTTGAACGGCACAAACAGTATTTATGTGCTTAGTGAAATAACACGGTGGAGTAGGCGAAAGCTAATATTGAGCAGAAGACATCAAACATCCTACCATTACAAACATCTGTCATTTCCTTCTGATTTAAGCAGGACTTACCATCTGCGTATTTGCACTGTCACCTGGCCTACCGTATAACTGTGATGGAAAATGGTTTAGAACAGCAACTTGTGTCTTGTGCTGTTTTCTGACATGTTGAATTGAAACTAATATCGATATGCTCCAACTCATAATAACTGAAATGTTTAGTATTCATTTACACTATACAAATGTAACAGATACACATTTTGTACTTTTTTTATGAAGTACCATTGTAACATCTAACTATGTCTAAGTTCTATTTGTTTGTTTTGAGCAGTCTTTTGTCATTTTCTTTGGCTCTACGTCTCTGGCATTGCCACTACAAATCATATTTTTTTGGAATCTTTTTTATGCCTACGTTCCACTTACTTCCGGGTAGCCCTCAAACCATATGTGTTACTTTACCTAAAAGTAGGTAAGTGTATTGGCAAAAATCTGGTGGTATTATATGCATCACAACATAAGCCATTTTGATATCAAAACTAATCAAAAGTATAAATAATAATGAGGTATTCTGATATTTTTTGCACAGCCCTACTTAAAGTACGTATGTTAATGTGACATGCTATTGTCTTTAGGCAGCACAGGTCCTACAACCTACAATGTAGAACTTTCCGGTTTTGTGGTCTATGCAGGGCATAATAATCCTAATGTTAGTTTACCTTGCTTACCTTGCTAATGTTCTCCCCACAACCCTTCTTGATTGTGCAGAATGGCTACTGTCATGCACCTTGACCTGACCTCATCTGTAAATAGCTTACTGTACCATGTTTCGTACCAGATGTTGTCAAAGACACAAAGCCCTGGCTGCAACACAACACAGCTCATTCACTATAGATGACCTACGGTCTGGCAGCCCACAAGACGCACAATCCACCCCGCTGTCTCTACGGCAACCTCACACATGCGTCTTCTTCTCTAAGCTTCTAATTTGTCTAAAGTACACACGGCCATTATACTATTTTTACCTCCCACTCTCTTTTCTTTCTGCCGCTCCGTCTCTCCCTTTCTGCCGGCTTTTTTTAGAGTGTTTTGCTGCACTGACGTCATTCTGCCTATTTTTTTCTTTTAGCCACACAGAATGAGCAAGGCAGGAGCTAGGGAAAGAACATGTAGCAATTTGAAGTGACAGGAAGACAAAAAATGGACCTCAAAGTGCGCTTTTGTATCTAATAGCAAGCAGCTGCACCGTATTACAACTTCCACTCAACCATTTTTTTCGCAGCTGATTTAAAGCTATATTTTTAGCTCTTTACATTATGATCTTATTATGTTTTTTCAGACTAGTTGAATCAACTTTAAAGACAGAATGATGGAGCTTCATTAGCGGACACACACATAGCATTCACATTCCTGTCCAACACTGTAGTTGGAAATTCCCAGTTGGTGGTTTGTAGCTCCATGCCGGTGCGTTCCAGTGGTCGTCTTTATGAAAAAATAGCATCTCACCACAGGAACATTGTAAAGTAAACAAGCCACAATGAGACAATAAGACAGTGGGACAGGGCCACAGAGGTGATGTCATCGCAGGGTTAGCATTCCACATCTTTATCAGACATTTTCTCGTCATGAGGGTTCAACTTTATTCTGTGTATTGCCGTAAAGCTGCAGTCTGGAGGGTTCCTAAGGAATTGTTCAAAGCCATTTATTCTGATCATGTTCTATGATCTATGTAATCTGCATAGGTGGGGAGAGTAGATAATGATTTTTCTGTTTTTTTCTGTACCATTACTTCAAAATAATGTTACTCAAGTAAAAGTAAAAAGTACTAAGTTACATAATTACTCAAGTAAGAGTAGAAAAGCACTGGGTTAAAAAAAAATCCAAGTCATAGAGTAACTGTTTGAGTGTCAGCGAATTTGTTTAATTTTGTGGTAATCTGGCAAAAAAATAAAAAAAGATAATAAACAGATTTTTATATTTTCAAAACTAAAAACGTAAATAGTATTTTCTAAAATTAAGGCACAAGGAACAAAATTTCCACATCATCACATTTTTCACATAAAGCTGTTCTTACATGACACACAGAGGTGGTAAAAGCACGCTTACTCTAGATTTCCAAGATTTTACTCAAGTAAGAGTACAGTTACTAAAAAGTATTGTGCAGTAAAGTTACTCTATGGAGTACAATTTATTTAAAAAGTTACTCCAGTAAATGTAACTGAGTAAATGTAACTGAGTACTACCCACCTCTGTTAATCTGTCATAATTATTATTTTACTTTAATTATTTCCTCTGGCCTCTACAGCCCACACAAGCACTAATTTGATGTTGCTGTAGATGCCCGGGGAGGGACTAAAGTAAAACTTGGCAACAATTGTTCAAAGTGGTAGCGCACAAACTCTGATTTGATGTTTCTGTAGAGGCCAGCTGAGGGAATAAAATACAATACAAAAACTATGACAGATTACCTACTTGAGAACATAGAACGGGGTAGATACCGTACCAGTGTAACATTTACCCCTGAACCAAATGATCCTTGGTTCTAGGACCAGGTCTCAGCACCGAATAAACAGTAGCTGTAGTATCTAAGTCACATACACTATATTATACTCTATTACAATCATACTGATATCAATCCATATTATCTAACGCTTGATAAACCTACACCACATAATCTGTAAATCATGTACAAAAGTCTGTTTGGCAAATATCCCTAGTTCTGGTTCCATCACATTTTGTCAACAAGCAGAAACCAAAAATAGCTTCATTTGGGAAAGTGAATTTGGTTCCCAGCCCCAACCAAACAATAGTTGCTTCCTTGTAGTTTCCTACGCTCATTAAATACTTTTAGTTCAAAATACATCAGTCTGTTTAGTAATAGTATGATCTTACTCCTGCTGTCACGAGATGGGTAAAAATAAATTATAATGCAAGTCTGACCTATACTAATCTCTTGCATGTGCTGTTTCATGCCAATTGTCGTCAAAAAGTAGTTTTAACAAAGGGTTGTAGAAAGTTCATGCATACATAGTATATGATTGTAGTAGCACTAAGATCAACTAGACATTGTCCAGAGTGTACCCCACTCGGAAAAGGCTCCACCTACCTGCAATCCTGCAAACAGGAATGAATCAATGAATAACCAATTCTGATATAAAAAGATAAAAAAAGAGCTCATACCTAGACATAAATTAAACATCTTTCACTGGTAAATCTGTCTGAACATCTGTTTTAAAATAACCTAGTAAATAAACATTCATTAGTCTAAAAACAGTTTACAAATGAATGTACATGCTTTGAGAGACAGAAGGAGTACGTCAAATACTGTACTAATCTACTTAAGCCAAAGTACTTAATAAAATGATTGCTTGAATAAAAGTACCATCTACAGTAGTAGTATGTAGCAGGTGTTGGACAGTATATTGCAATTACAAACCCTACTATTATTTCTAATACTACTATTCAACTACTTAATTTATTAAATTATATTTTAAATAAAATGCACACAAGTAAGGGCATGATGTTTTTTAAGATATGTATTCAGGTTAGTTAGCCAGCTTCAAAGTGCAGTGGTGGACATTAAATGTACCAAACAACATTTGTCTCTAAATATTTCTTTGTATACAATATAGTATACTGTGCAGGCAGCTGACATTCTCTTTCAGACATTTGGCTTTGTTACAAACTTTGAAATTGTTTCAATTCAGCCTTCTGCATCTTTAATAGTCAAGTTTGCAGAGCTCTTAAGTTTTATTGGGAATTATATTTTGATAAACACTGAATAACTCCCCACAGTCAACTGACTGGGCCAACTGAAAAGCTCCGGACACAATGCATCGTTCTTCCTCTGATGCCCCAAGAGTGCAGGCGACGAGTCCGTTAGGAGTCTCATTATACGATTGACTTGAACATTAGCCCCGCTTGTAACTAACTGTGTGTGTGTTTACCAGACTATAAATGTCCTGGCTTTGACGTCAGACGCTGGCTGTTGAGGAATGCTGCGCTCTTGCCAAAATCGCACACACACACCGGTTCAGAGCGGGACAGTGTGTGTGTTGTAGTAGACCGGAGGACACGTGCGTCACGGTGAAACGCCAGAATATTTGTTTAGGTAATTTGGATATGAGCGGCTGCTGCACACACTTGGCTTGTTTATTCCCAGCTCCTGGCACTTTTTTAGGCCACCAACCAACTTTTTCATGCTCTGGCTGCAGCAATAAACTGTCATAAAGGAGTAAACTAAAACTGGCTGCAGTTTTAAAATGGCCTATCATAAATGCAAGTGTTGACTACCAAGGACAATGCATGTTCATGAAAGTTACCATAGGTATTGAAGTTGAAATTTACTTTTAAGTGCTTTTTTTTAGCTAAAACCCTAAAGACCATCAGAATATAAAACTGTTTGATAGAACCCTTCCAGGAGCAACGTCATCAAGAAGCCATCAAAAGTATAGTGATGGTAAAATGGTGAAGTCCATTTGACCTAATTGTTAATTTCTGAGCTTTGGCAATGTGCATGCTAATCTCATCAAGTGAGTCTCAGTTTAGAGGACTGATGAGGAAGCGCACGTCCTAAAATGCCATGACGTCTTTCTAGCAAAGCATGTAGCCTTTTAGCTTGATGCTTGGATGCTGTAGTTGCTAGTGACCGTACACAAATGTAGACAGTTGGATGACCTTTGTCAAAACCATTTCTGTCATACCCTTTTCTTCACTGAAAATATTTAGCTTAATTTGATTTGACTTATTGCAGATTAGATCATTCTGTTGTACCAACCATAGCTTCTATATTGTCTTCTCCACTGATACAAGACATACCACTAACTAAACTAAAGATGTCATCTCATCATGTTGACGGGTCAGATGCCTTGGCTGATAGTTGGAAATGTTTTCTATTTTGTCTGCAGCCTTTACTGTGGAACTAACTAGGCCTATGCTGTCGTCTCTGACAGCAAGGTGTATAAACGCCCCCATACATCTGCTACAACTGGCACCAACGGGCACCTTAATCAGACATTGTGTGATTTCTAAGGGTTTTTATATTGTTAACGAGCAATTAAAAGGACCCGCCCTGTTCCGGCCTTAATTAGTTAAATATTTGTCATTAATCATAGAAGTACCAAAATCCAGTTCAGCGTTTTCATGATATGTACCTGTGTGCCAAAGTTGAAAAAGATCCGGCAAAGACTTTTTGAGTTATTGTGTTCATAGTTTTAAGTCTTAATTAATATTCATCATAGAAGTACCCAAATCCATCCAGTCTTTATGACATGTTCCTGTGTGAAAAAGTTTAAACTGATCCGGCAATTCGTTTTGAGTTCTGATCTGCGGATGTGGACTAACGTGATTCCATAATATTGTTGTTTCTTGCGGTTAGATTGGCTTAGGACCCCACGTGGGAGCTGCATTATCTGACTTTAAACAACACAACAGTTGCTTTGTCCGCTTCATATAGAAAGGTCATAGGTCAGGGTTCAGAAAGGGTATCCAGGAAACTTTTCACACATAGCAGTTTAGCTTTTTAAAACATGATCTGCTAATGGGTTTGGGTTGCTATGTCACTCAGAGTTTCTCAGACTGGCCTGGCTTCTCCTTGGCCTTTGGCTGTGTGCTAATCCTCCCGCTGGCTCTTAACCCATTGCATTCCTGTACTTAAAGAAAATAGTGCTTGTGACGTCACCAGGACTCACTCTCTGTGTACAGTAGATATTGAGTGATCACGGTAAGCTGATTGGAGCGGCTAAGCTGATTGGGAACTTCCGATCTGAGCAGCGCTGAGGGATGGGCTTCTGCAGGAATACTGAGAAATATGATGACGTGGTCAGTTAGGTGAAGGAGAGGCAGGAAGAGGATTGCATGAAATATAAATGCATGATAATCTTTGTAGTAGTATGCATTAGTAATACCATACGCAGAAATAATTATCTACAAAACTGCATAAAATATGTCAGGAGACTTTAGAGCATTCATTTATTAATTGCATATTTGCATATTTTCTCAGCAGAATGTCAGTGTGTTCAACAAAAATTGTATTTAATATTAAATTAATTAAACTATGCCAAGATATTGGAGCTACTATATTCTGCTGCTGCAAATACAAATTAACTAATTTCAATTTGTGGTTGTTGGCTGAAAATTCAGTCTGACATTTCAATTTTTCAAAGGTTTATAAAAGGCATCTGGACAAGGGTTTTTGTTTTAGAAGATGTTTGTCTCACATCCAAGGGACTTTGTCAATTCTGAGTTAGTGGTCAGTGAGTTTAGCTTATAAACTATCTGAGGGAGTGGGTAACATAGTTCAGTGATCAAATATTGTTATAAGTAACAATGTCAATTTCTTTGACAATTGGAGAAATCTTGCTAAACATGTAATAACATTTTCTTAACCGTTTGCCAGATATCATAGCTATGTACATAAAGAGTATGTAAACTTGAAATATTGTATTGTATGTGTTTTTCTTATTGGACAAATACTTTCTACTGAATTTCACAGACTAAAGTTGCCTGTTGTTGAACATAGATGGCTGGAAACTATAGTAGCAATGTTTAATGGGCTTAAAATAAATTCATATTCATTTCTTTGTGTTCTTGGTTTTATAAATGCATTTGTAGGCATTTGACGGGTGATAAATCTGGTTTTTTTAGCTCCGTGTCATTTATTCACTCTGTCAGCTAACACCACTCTAGGGCCCGAGCAGGAAATCAATATTAATCTGTTGTACTGATGATTAGTTCAAATGGTGCCACAACTCCACATCACAGTGAGGCATGTTGGATTTGGTGGATGGTCTTTCTATTGTCCACATACGTTCACTAGTGCCTTGACTGTCCAAACTGAGCCAAGGTGCACCACTGAACACTGATTATTTTTGTATGTCGTTATACCTTTTACAGCAGCAACAATTTAGTATTTTTTCAATTATTATTCATTATTGGATACTATTTAGTTTAATTTTATTGATTTTAACTGAGAGTGTAAAAATTGCAATAGGAAAGACAGTTTCTTCGCTTGAGCTAGCTGCAAAAACGTATTACCAGTTTTGCATTACAGTGTGTGCTGAAGTGGGCTAGCAGTACCACTATAGAATATCAAGCGTGGTGTAAGCTAAAGTTGGAGCAGTGGCTATTTTTATAGTTGGTCCATGGTCCAAGGAATCAGTATGCTGTTTATTTTAGCTTGTGGTGCTATGATTACATGATGATTGTTGAGAAGCTTTCCAAATAAATGGTCATCTTTATTTACAAAGCCGTGTTTTCTTTCGCTAAAACATACTAGCTTGCTCCTGCTAATCAAAATAAACAAAAAAATAAACAAGGCTATACAACAGTACCACTAGTATTTCTGCTCTAAGCTAATGCCGGGATAGTGCCTATATTTAGCTGCCAGGACGCAGTGTACTTGACCACTCGCACCTCAATGGCAGCCCATCTGAATGAAATGAGAAGTGTGTCTGAGCCCGGTGATGTCATGGTGCGTCGGGTCACACACAGCGTTGTCCCGAGCTGTCACTCACTTTGCATTTTTGTATTCTTGTTTTTGTGTTGCAGTGGAGGTGAAGAGCAGCCTCCCGTCAGGCATGCAGAGTCTAGTCGGAGCAGCCGGTGAGCAGAGGGGAGTGGCGGGGGACGCTGGTGAGTCCTCTAACAGACCTTCAGAGTCCACACAGGTGCAAGAGAGGGAGAGTAATAGTGACGCAATGGAGATAAAGTCCTGCAATGAAGAACGATCTGTGCCACATAAAAAACACAATAATATCAATATCAGGGGGTTCTCAATATGGATCAGAATCTCTTTTTCAGGGGAGTCCTGGCCCCAATGGGCAACCTATTGTACATTTTTTTAGTGATAGGGGAAATCGGAGTAGGAAACCTACGCAAGCACAGGGAGAACATGCAAATTCCACACAGAAAGGCCCCGCCGGGAACCGAACCTTAGCAGTGCTAACCACTGTGCTGCCCAAAAATCTAAATATATTGGACTAATGCAATGGTCCATAGATTTACACTATTCAAATAATTTGTCCTATTAGAGTTATGTCTAAATAGATATATTAAAAGTACATTTTCACAATTAACTTAATTTACTACATTGGCTTAAATATCTATTATTGCTTACATTTTTTACCTAGACCTAGTGTATTGTTTCTAACTTACATCAGTTGTTTTGTGCATTTAGTAGTAATTATATCGGTGAAACAACGATATTACAGAATCGCATTCTGCAGATCCTACGTGTGAACACGCTAACTCAAAAATGAATTGGAGGATCAGTTTAAACTTTTGCACACAGGTACATATCATGAAGACGCTGAACTGGATTGAGTTTGGTACTTCTGCGATTAATGACAATTAAATAATTCACTAATTAATGCCCTGACACTTTTATTGAGCCAATAATCCTGCTGAACATAAACAAAATCACATGAATTTTGGCACATTTATCCGGGCTAGTGTATAGTTAATGTACATAGGCAAATTACAGAGGTCAAATAAAGAATGCCTCTATAGCGCCCCCATGTTTATGACCCCTATGGGACCCTGGACACACTTACTTTGGCA
>JAVQKC010028772.1:0-26183 GCA_036025475.1 Philypnodon macrostomus | reverse complement strand
CCCACACTCGGGGCTAGCTTTTAAATCAGAATGTAGAAAGCCTACACTGACCTGACAGTGGCCCTCTGGTCTCCCACAAACATGTTCCAAAAGTCCAAGTGTTTTTCATTCAGCATTAGCGTTAATGGTTATTTAGTGCTCTGATGACAAACACTTCATAAAGTCTGTTTATAAGCCACGTGGATTTACGTTTAGTTTGTAAACTGTAGCAAAGTATTGTATTGCCCACTTGCAGAGCGGACATTACTGAATGCTGAGGTTAGATCTGACTCCAGATTAGATCAACAGTGATATACATATAATATAATACATATACATATAATATAACACATATAATCACTAATAGGGCAATAACTGACACCTTAAAATGATCGTCTATACGATTGTCTATTTTTAGAATGATTGATCATACACCATACACAAATATGATAATTATCATATATCTGGCAACACTGATGTGACATTACATAACCCAAATAAAACAAGCCATTCTTTGGGTGACAGAATATCTTTCCACTTTACTGTGTGGTCCTAATATAGAGGGACCTCCCAGAACATACAGTATGTGTCCACTACAGATCAAATTGAAAGGGACTTTTGGTTGTTATAACAGTTGTAACACACAGAAAATGTAGACTTTACCATCATAATACTTACAAGGTTAACTGAAGGTCTGTGTTCTATTGCATTGAGGTCTCACCATTCTGCAACAGCCTTAAAAATCTGTGTCTTTCATCAGACAAGGGACCCTACCTGGGACAGAGACACCAGATATTCTCTCTTATAAGGCTTGTTTTTTGCCCGGAGACACAAGGGGCAAGTGAAGGAAGCTTATTTCACCTCACATCCACCTCACTCTTCTCCACCACTTCAGCAGCATTATCATATCGGTGTATATTGGTGACACAGCTAAGTACAGTATACTAAAGCAGAAACCGCCTGATGCAGTAAAGAAGTTTGATTTAAACAGGAACTAATTGGCGAGATATGACGTGCAGATATCAGCTTGTCTGTCTTGGATGGTCATTGGTCTCAGTGCCCAACAATACACTCATTAATCATAACATCTCTTCAAATCAGCTGTTTCTCATCTGTGGCTTTATTTGAGAGCATCTCCAAAAGGTCACGCCTGGTAATTACAATCCGAGATCCAATCCGTTCATAAAAATTGGAATGAGAATGGAAACAGAAAGGCAATCTCATACGTGTCATAACAATGCCCAATACACACCATAATCAGAGCTACAGATAATCCTCTTATCTGAGATCAACTCCTGCTCAAGACACAGTCAACATCAATTACTACAACTTAATCCTGTAGTCTACAGCCTCGTCATGTTTATATAAATTGGAGTATTTGCATAATAAAGCAAAAGAACAAGATATAATATAAATACAAGTAAAAATAAAGTATTCTAATGGAATTAAACAGTTGATTCTGCCATGATTTTGATCTGCTAGCTCACTTAATAATAGGTGATTCCCATTGGCTAATGTGTAACATGGTCAATATTCCACACTGATGTGTGGATCTAATCTACACATTCTAGTTTTTATCAATGTGAAATAGTCCATGGCAGTTGAAATACACATCATTTATTTGGGGTATTTGTGGCAGCAGTGTTGCAGTGGATAAGCGTTCGCCCTGTAAACAGAGGATAGCTGGTTCGAATCCCCACATGAGCAAATGCTGTGTTGTGTTCTTGGGCAAGACAAGTAATCCTAGAGTGTCAGCTAAAGATTTATAGAAATCTCTGGTATATTTTTATGACAAATCTACAATAAGTAAAAGAAACAAGAATGGAGTTCATGGGAGGACACCACGGAGTTGCAAAAGAGCACCTTGATGTTCCACAGCACTACTGGCAAAATATTCTGTGAATGAAATTGAGTCATTTGTGTGGAGTAAAAAAAGGCTGATCTGAACTACAGGAAGTGTTTAGTTGAGGTTATTGCTGCCAAAGAAGGGTCCACCAGTTATTACATCCAAAGGTTCACATTTTCCCACCCTGCACTGTGAATGTTCACATGTTGTGTTCAATAAAATGTATGTGCAGTATTAGATTAAGCAGACTGTGTTTGTCTATTGTTGTGACTCAGATGAAGATCAGAACACATTTATGACCAATTTATGCAGAAATCTGAGTAATCCTAAAGGGTTCACATACTTTTTCTTTCAACTGTATATGACCTCATCCTCTGAAGAGCACCTGTTGGACACCTATACACTACAGACCCACTGAAGCACTCACCTTTTGTGTATTCTAGTTTTTACACATGAACTAGCTGGACTGAAAATTGAGATAATGAAAGATTTATGTGAATGAGTTCTGCACAATTTGTAAATAGAGTACTAGATGGAATTAACTGTCATGTTGCATTGTTCTAAAGCTAAACTCTGAGCTAAAATGGAAAGAAAAGTCTAGCTACCATGAGTCTATGTCATTCACTGTTAGTTACGGGTTTCGAGGGGCTTGAGCCTAATCAGTGCTATGGCAGACCAAACTCACGCTGAAAAATAATCATCTAACATAATCTATACACGTTTCTCAGCCAACACTGCACTGAATATTGGCTTCCCCCAGGGATGTGACCTGAGCCCCCTGCTGTACGTGCTTCTGTCAACGACTGCTCGGGTGGGCATATCTCAAATGTGACATGGACTCCAAACAACCAAGCATAATCAAAAATGCCCACAAATATTCACTTACAAGATACAAATGTTAATGGTATTTGCTATGAGAACTGCCTCCTTTCACTGGGGTACGCTTGCAAATCAGTGCTGGAACAGAGCAACCAATATCAAAGGACCACTCCCACTCAGAACACAAACTGTTCATTAATTAAATGATTTATAATTATTCCAGTTAAAGTAAGTATTTAGTATTTAGGAACAGGTCATCTACATTTTAAGCACAAAAAAAATCATTTTGGGATAATTGCATGTAATTCTACCTTATTTCATTTTTATGCATTACTTGGCAAATACTGACTGTACAATAACCCAGACACTCTCTTTAAATGTGGCCTCCTTCTATAACGACATAAATAGCCACTCAAATCTCAAAGCTGTCTAAAAATACAACATTGAAGAGCATACCGGTTCTCTCAGATAATCCTCATGCCCTGCGTCATTCCTGTTCTGTCAACACACTGCCTTACTTAATGACTCTCTTTTCTCCCATCTCGACTAAAAGAGACCAATATAGCAGCAGCACATGTTTATTTTAAAGACCCTACAGCTAAACGCACATTAGCAGGAGAGCAGCCTCCTCCATGATGGGCTGGGTTAATGGGACAGGGCCTTTGGGAACTGCACTCGCACACACTAGACGCCCGTATCCTTGGCATCACAACACGCCAGACACTTGCTCGATTCTGCGGGGTATTTCGCTAGCACTGTAGTTGTCAGGATTGCCATTAGAGACTAGGTATAAGGTAATAGTGCAGCTCTTGCTAGTCTCTTGGGATCTTAGCCTGGAGTGCTAGTGAAATGGCCATTTTAGTGCCTTAATTAAACACGAATCTGGGAAACATTAATTTACAAAGAAAAGCCCGGGGCGCTAATGGCAGACGTATGTCAGAGAGATCACAGAAGAATGGTTTAAATTGAGTCATATATGTACAAGTAGGATTTTTAATGAAGTGGGGTTTTCTTGTTGTCTAGAGGTCCACCATAGAAGTCAATGTCATAGAACTGTCCTAAAATAAACTAATATTCTTGCTGATATAGATTCGGCTTTTTTGGTTGGTAAGTTGAGTCTGCATTTCATCCTCATGGCACAATTAGTTTTTAATGGGATTCATTATAATAAGGGCTTCCAATTTTCATGACACCCAAAACTCTTTACAATTCATTGTTTGTTATGATTGATTCACTCCAAATTCACACACTGATGGTGGTAAGCTGCCTCTATAGCCACAGCTGCCCTCAGACAGACTGACAGAGCTGTAGCAACCATTGGCCTCTTCGACCACCAGCAAACACCCATCACACAATACACATTAATACATTGGCAGTCTGGGTTAAGTGTCTTGCCCAAGGAGACAACAACAGTATGGAATTATTTTTTATATATATTTTAAGATACTTGCCATTTAATATTTTTATTGTTACATTTTTTATGTTTTTTCATGTGTTGTATATGGTTAGTTTAACAAATGGTTAAAAAAGTATAGGTTTTACAGTTTCACATCATTCTTCTCAGTTACTATCGAAATTGGTTGGACATTGTAGACATAGCTGGACAAAGCCAGGCCTAAACTAGTTAAATGTACACAACATATAATAATACATAACACTTATATAGCGCTTTTCAAGATACCCAAAGACGCTTGCAGTGAAATCCAACAGGAGAAAATGACTAGTGATAGTAAATGTGTTCCTAGCCATGAGTAAAATCTGCTTGCATTTGGCTCGTGCTAATGTCAAGCCCTGAGACGACCACTCTACCACTGTGCTACAAAGCAAACTTGTGATCTTAGTCTGTTTT
This sequence comes from Philypnodon macrostomus, assembly GCA_036025475.1. Lineage (NCBI taxonomy): Eukaryota > Metazoa > Chordata > Actinopteri > Gobiiformes > Eleotridae > Philypnodon > Philypnodon macrostomus. The sequence goes on along the minus strand of JAVQKC010028772.1, from coordinate 21,690 downwards.
TGCTCTCCGCTGATACTAGGGGCTGTATAGTGAACTGCAGAAAGGCCATGTTTATTTACTTTTCACAAAAAAAGGGAGAGAATCACCAGGTTCCACACATTTACAACAAAAAAACATTCCAGAACTCAATATCACAATGTTATACATCTATTAAGTTGCATTATCTAGCCTATATATAATAACTGTTAAGGCTATAATTCATACAAAAGTTTTTGTTATGTTAGAAACTAGAAGCTAGATGACTGGCTCAGAATATCTCTCACTGCAGTTCTTGTCATTACCAAAATTGGCCAGCAAATAAATAAAATTGTGCTGAACAAGTGACAAGTGATGCACATAGGGAAATGAAAGAGGGCTAGATTCAGGAATTTGAAATTGCTGATTAAGTGAATGCTATTTCTGGTCAAAAAGGAGATAATGTTTCTGGCCATTTTTGGCTTTATTTGATAGAACAGTAGACTGACTGAAAATCAGGGAGAAGAGTGGGGACATTGGGCAACCTGTTGGGAGCCAGATTTGAGCGACTGTAAGCTCTGAATAGACCCTTTAAATATTTCTAAGCAGAAAGTTCTAAATTTCGGAATGGAGGCAACTGGAGGCATTTAAGATGACAAAACACTCTGCTGCATTAGTGAAACATTAGTGAATGTACCTCACATTGTATGTTTACTTTATGTACACATGAGGACAAGTCTGTACAGAAATGTTGATGACCACAATATTTTGTTCATTATATGCTCAGAATTATTCTATCCCTCACCACAAACCCTACTTTTTTGTGAAGTTAACTCAATTTTGCTCCAGTTGCCTCTATTCCGGAATTTTGAACATTCCATATGACAAACATTTTAAAGGGTCTATATGGGCCGCACACTCTACCTACTGAGCTATACCACGGCCCAAAAATACACTTAAGAACACAATTTGTTTGTTATGACAACATTTCAGAGATTGTAATTCCACTCTTCAAAATCTCTACCCAATATTGAACTTTTTTTAGTAGACACTTTCCAGTACACCCCCTTTTAGTCTACTGCCTTTCCTTTTTGTCTGTTTATTATCCTTTTTCTCTTCTATGGCCACTGATTGTATTGGCAACCTTTAAAAAAAACGACCTCTTTTCTAAGTGCTGGAAAGGTGTTTAGTGTGTGGTTTGTGTGAAAACTGATTGCTTTCCAATGCCATCTTTCCGCCCCATCCTTCTTCCACCTTGGCCTTTTTTGCAGCTAAAGACCACATTGTGAGATATATGTGTGGCTATAATGTGTCCTCCGGTCGGCTTTTCTGCTCTCCTAAATGTCCTTTTCAAAGACTGGGCTTGAACTGAATCTTTTTGTCTCTGGAAGAAAGTGTCTATATTTTATCCTCAAAGGGATGATAAGAAATGACCCAGGCGGATGTGCCATCTCCAGGTGTTTTGAAAATATAAAGATGGCTTTTATGTGGTGTCCTAAATAGTCAGGGTCAGACAATAGCAGATAAGTAAGTGCAAGAAGATCGGCATATCCTCCCTGTGTTGCTATGGGTTCTCCCCAGGCACTTTATCCCCACTTAAGGCCCATAGCGTCTAGCAGGGTCTGTCTCTCTGTTACACCTGCTACTAACTAGCACTGTTTATGGTGTCCTCTAAAGCCATCGTCGTCTGTCACCCCTGCAACTATCTGGCCAATGTCCAGGATAAACGTCACTTATGGCCCATAGTGTCTCCCTGTCAGCCCTGTGACTTATGGCCTCTGTGGTGTGGTCCGCTCCGTCTAAGGCTCATAGTTGTCTCTCTGTCAGCCTTGCTATGAACAAGCACTGTCCAGGATATACCCGACTTAAAGGCCATAGTGTCTTTGTGATAGCTCTGCAAATAACTGGCCACTGACCAGGGTATACCCCATCTAAGGCCCATAGTTGTGTCAGCTGTGAGACTAACTGGTCACTGTCCAAGATGAACTTGGCCCAAGGCCCATAGCTGTCTGTCAAGGTGTGCCTGCCAACCACGCAACTAACTGGACATTCACCATGTTACACACTGACAAAGTCAATAGTTTTCTGCTATAGTGTCTCTATGTCAGCCCCGCAAATAACTCTGTCTCTGTGTCAGCTGTGAGACTAGCTGGCCACTGTCCAAGGTGAACATCACCATAGGCCAATAGTTGTATTCCAGTTTGTGTCTCTTTGTGTCAGCTCTGCGAGTAACTGGCCATCCTGTAGATTATACACGGCCAAATGACTAACTGCTCACTAACCATGGTGTAATCCGCCTAAGGACCATAGTTGCTGGGATAGGTTCCACTGTCCCACAACTCCCAAATGAAAAGAAATCTGAAAAATGGAAAGAAATTATTTTTGATGGAGACTAGAAAAGAAATAAAAAAACAGGATGAACTGTGCTGACAGATCATTTTACATTTTTGTCCCCTCTGGGCTCCGATCACAATAGCGACTGATTAAATATATGCAAAAGAATAGACGGATGGGTCGATAAATGCGAGAGAGCAGGTATGGCACATTATTCCATTATGTTTTGTCAAAGGCCTTTTTTACAGAATACATTACAATGTGAAGTCAGGAGTGAGGTTGATTGCTGTACATTGTGCACTTTTGTTAAATGTACAAAAAAAGGTCCAGAACAGAACAAAGTGTGTGTTACTAAAGGCTGCAGGAGGAAGCTGTAATGACTGTAATTTGTCTTTCAAAAGTCCACTTCCTGTCGGCCAATGCTTTTAGCCAAGTACAGTGTATAATGGTGACTTGATAAGTAGACTTGACTTGAGTGGTTATATTAAATTGTATGATTAAATCTGCAGTACCTGATATTTAAGGTGAAGCATATTAGAAGTCGTCTGAGGAAAAAAAAATGAACGTGGAGACCCTCTGTGTGCTGTTTATAAGGGTTTTTGTTTTAGAGCCAGGGTCACTTTTTCAACCAATCACACGCTTCCACTGTGCTCAGATTGGTCGAAAACATCCTTTATCCATCAAGAACTAGAATCGATCAGGAATAATGTGAGGGAGCTGATGTTTTATTTCAAAACTCCAGAGTACTGCTCATTATTGATGCTTCCTGGTTTGTGTGAGACCGTGATAGATGGTTGGGAATGAGAGGAAGAGGAAAGGGATGTTTTTCGGACAAAATCAGATACTGACTTTAAGATTCATGTGGAGTTCAGATAAATGGAATGTATTCTACTTTGTTTAGTGCACTGTGGTTGTGGGTTTGATTATGTGGCTGACTACAATTTTTTGGCATGTTGCTGTGTACTATGGCTTCCTGCCACCGTCCAAAGACAAGCACATGTTAGGAAAATTGGTGGTAACTCTAAAATGCAACATGTGAGTGAATGGTGCCGAGTCAACCCTGTGAACTGGTTATTGTTCAGGTTGTATCTCACCTAAGGCCCTTAGAACATAAGCAGGAGGTAACCAGTTATAATTTGAAATGTCTGCAGTATAAGTATATCAGTTCAGTTCATACTGTTGATATGTCCTTGGGCAAGACGCTTCACCTTCACCATGGTGTATGATTGTGTTGTATGTTGTATGTGCTATAGACACTGTATGGCAGCAACATCTCCATCAGTCTGTCCTAGGGCAGCTGTGGCTACTAAAGTACAGTAGCTCCACAAAGAAATTCATCAAATTCACAGTTTTTTTTAGTTCAAAATATTAAAAGCTGGGGCCTTGTTTAGCTCAGTCGGTAGAGCGTGTGGCCCATATTCAGAGCCTACAGTGCTTTTCTTGGTGTTGCGAGTTCGAATCTGGCTCACGGCAGTTTGCTGAGTGTCTCTCCCTGCTCTTCTCCCAGGTGTCCTGTCAGTCTAGACTAGTCCAGACCCATCCTCATTGTTGATGGTCGGGGACCATGGACGCAGCATGCACCACCTCTCTCCACCTACTCCTCTCTCTGTACACTCCCATACTGGTCTCCTGTCCAGTCTCTGATGTTGTCCATCCAGCACGCCCTGATGACGTGGGTGCAGAGGTTCCAGGCCCTGATGACGTGGGTGCAAATGTTCTGGGCCCTGATGATGTGGGTGCAGAGGTTCTGGGCCCTGATGACGTGGGTGCAGATGTTCTGGGCCCTGATGACGTGGGTGCAGAGGTTCTGGGCCCTGATGATGTGGGTGCAGATGTTCTGGGCCCTGATGACGTGGGTGCAGAGGTTCTGGGCCCTGATGACGTGGGTGCAGAGGTTCTGGGCCCTAATGACGTGGGTGCAGATGTTCTGGGCCCTGATGACGTGGCCGAAGTACTGCAGCTTCTGCCTTTTGACGGTTGCTGTCAGTTTACTGTCCTGACAAATAAAACCTGAAAAATTGCCCAAACATCCCTTTCCCGTTCAAAGTTTGTAAACAGAAAGTTCTGAATTCCGGAATGTAGTCAACTGGAGGCAAGACCGTAATACATTTTTAATGGAGAAATTACCATCAGCCACAATATATTGCAAATTAAGATGATTTTTGCAAATGACAACCACTCTTTAAATATGTATATTGTACACATTAGTAACAGTTAGACTTTTGGCTAGTGGCAAAATTCTTGATTTTTAGGTTTTACTGGACCTTATTTCGCCTCCATTCTGGAATTTTCAACATTCCATATGACAAACATTTTAAAGAGTCTATACATACCCAGTTATTAGAAATAATGAATGCATCTTCACACTTCCAATCAGTTTTACGTACACTCTACTATATAACTGCATTTATTCCAATATATCCCAATGTAAATGTATTCAGAGTTGACAGCGGCATAATTGAGTGCGAGTTGAGTCGAACAAAGCTACGGTGCTGTCTTCCACCAAATCTTCATCCACACCATAAACATTGATGAGCCCATCGCCGGACTCATTTCACAGTTTGCAGTTTCCATCAGCCGCTCTCTGCACACTGGGCCCTGGAGCTGTACATCTCAATCCCCATCATGTGTTAAATCTTCTGCCCATCCCGAGATGTTTTTCTGGAGAGATCACTTGTCTATTTCACGGGTAGTTTCACACAGAAAGCCCACTGTCTTAATTATTCCCCAGCACTTCGACTTAGATATCGCACAACTGTCAAAACATGCTGTCCAATCAAGGGAGCTACAACACTACAGAAAATTTCTACCAGGAGAAATTCAAATGAATCTTTTAGTACTGAATATATTGGTTTATTAGAGTTTATAGAGGTATTGATGGAAAATAGTGAGATGGTTCTCCAGCTGAGGTGGTGATGGGATGTAAGAGAGTGAGATGGGATCAGTCGCTGTGATTTTGATGGATTAGAGTGAGATAATCCTGCTTTTGAGAACGTGATGGTTGAGACTGTGAGGGGGTGTAGTTTCTGGGGTGGTGCTGGAGGAAGGTAAGAAGCATCTGCTGCCAAGGTATGGTTAAAAGATAGTGAGCTTGTTTTGCTGCTAAGGTGGTGATTGAGGTGAGTGAGATGGTTCTGCAACTGAGGTGCTGATGGAGGACAGTGAGATGTTCCATTGCTGAGGTAGAAATTGACGAGGGTGAGCCGGTTTTGCAGTAGAGCCATCACTAGAGATGGTTAAGATTCTGAGACGGTGATGTGGGAAAGTGAGATGGTTCTGCTGCTGACATGGTGATGGATAATGGTCAAATAGCTTTCTTGATAATGATAATGTTAATTGTATTTTAATTTTATTTTGGGATGATTGTTGCTTAACATAACATTCAAGCAGGTAAATGTCATGATATATAATATAATAATGAATGAAGATTTCATAACATGCTGTTTCTTTAAATATTGTAAAGGTTTGTGAGAGGTGCCCTTCCAGAAAGTGCAGTCAGATTATGTTGGTCAGATTAACGTCATTGGTTGTTTACCTCCAGTCTCTTTACTTGCTGCTTACACCGTCAACCCACCAGCCGCTGATGTCCTGGTGTAATCCTGCAGACTACTCTGTATTTATCTTTTTGCAGACGTCATCCTGTGTGGTGTTTTTTGGGCACTTTAGGTTCTGAGTGAGAGAAGTGTGAAGCACACTATTGTTTATATCAAACTTTATAGACTAAAATCGACATCAAAATTCAACAGTGCATTGTGTATTACTAAGGGATTCTGGGATTATTCTATTAAAGGTGTAGTCCGTAAATTTCCTAAAATAAAAATAAATTGTTAGAAAAATCTGTTTTATCTGACCCTGTCTGATGTAAAGTAAAGTCATTTTACTTTCCTTGTCCTTCCCACGGCCTCTAGCCTGGTATACCAGCCCTGCCTACTTTTCTTTTCCCTTGCTTATAGAGAATCATTATATCAGTGAAACGATGGTCCGGGTCCGCAGAGCCTACGTATGAACACAATAACTCAAAAACAAATTTCCGGATCAGTTTCAACTTTGATGAAGCCTTCCTCTGTCTAACCACTGGCATCAACAAGGCATTGTTTGAAAGCATTTTCTGCAATGTCTAGACATGGTAGTTTGTGCAAAGTCCCATTAGATCAACAATGTCTGAATTACAGTTCACTTATCTGAAGTCCTCAGATAGACAAAACAAGCAATAAAAAAAAAAAAGATGAAGTTGAAACACTGGCAATGGAAAAGGAAGACCTTTTAGTGTCGCCTGAATTGCCAGGAAAGAGATGTGAGACAGACGAGGTGCTTCTCAGAGAAGCATCTCAAGCACCCAGGACACTCATTGAAAAACTTCCAAGATGACCTCCAAGAGGCAGTGTTTGATGGAGGAGCAAAGAAAAACCAATAATCTGGAAGCTGAGATGAAGAGAAATCTCCAGATCAGGGAGCTCAATAAGGAGACACGGTTATGGATAGCATTGTAGTTTGGACATAAATTCTCCAAGTCAGGAACCCACACAGTAATTAATTTCTGAGCAAATTCCTCAAAAATCAAGATGACTCTGAAATGCCAGTGAAGAAAAAGAAAGACCTTTTGTGTTGCTTGCATCAGCTTGAGGAAAAGAGTTGAGTCAGACCAGGTGTGTCTCAGAGAGGAATCTCAGGCACTGAGGACACTCAATTAGAAACTCCAAGATGACCTCCAAGAGGCTAGACAGTCTTTGATGGAGGAGCAAAGGAAATCTAACGATCTGGAAGCTGAGGAGAAGAGAAATTGTCTCCAGATCGGGGAGCACACTGAGGAAAAAATGTGAACGATAGCATTGTATCTAGAACAAAAAGAGCTAGAGTCCAAGTCAGGAAGCCATGCAGGGCTTTCCTCATCCATAACAGGTAAATATGCATCAAATGAATGCACACAAATGTGCCGGATATAGGATTCATAAAAATATGCTGCACTGCAAAATAATAACACTCCACAGCAGCCATATTAGTGTAATTTAAAACAAAGTTGAAATATTAATCAAATGTATGCTGGAATATAAATACTATGTATGTATGTATGCATGCGCCACTTGAATAAATCAAGCATATGATGAATTAAAAAAGAAGAAAATTAATACATCACTTATCAACACTGAAATGATGACAACAATACAGAGAATATTTATCCCCAAATGTTTTTGTTTTTTTTATTCATTAATTTATTTATTTGGGACAGTGCACATTAATGAACAATCTTACATTTTACAGACTGTAAATGAGCTAGATTGTAGCATAGTTGCTAGGCACCAAATAACCAACAGAAAATTACCAAATTTTCCTTTGTAAAAAAATAAATAGAAAATGAAGTGTTGTACAAATAGATGTTAGTGAGGCTTGGTAGCCATGCTGTGACTGGATCTGTATTGTTCTGTCAGCAGGTTTTCAGGGCAGTTATCCTCACTTTAATTAGAATACACCTCTAAATGGATTGGACCAGAGCTGATGCAGCCTTCATTGTGGCTTTGTAAAAACACATGGGCTCCCTTAAAACCACCAAGTACTTTGGATCTTTTAGTGTACAGGCTAAATTAATAATTGTGTGACTATATCTGTGGACAGTGTTAATTTGTATGGTGACAGGATTGACACCAATCTGTTTTACAGAGGCAGAAGTTCAGCAGAACCACTCGTGCGTACGTCTCATCAAAAACAGACATTTAAACCTGGATTTTTAGATTTGACAAGTTGGATGCACAACAGTTCATTTATACTTGTGTTTTTAATGACTTACCCCGAAAGCTGTTGCTCTCCAGTCCTGCTTTACTTCTTTGTGTATAATTTATGATATGTCCCTGGGCTTGTAAATCAATTGAATTCCCCTCATACAGCAATGCTTCGATATGTCACCGCCACTGTGCTTTCAAGTTTATTTTCTTATTTGTGTTGTGTTGGAGCGAGACTGTGAGGTGGGTCCATTGGCAGTCTAACTTTATTGTGCCTCTATTGACCCTTTAAAATGTTGGTCATATGGAATGTTCAAAATTCCGGACTGGAGGCGACTGGAGCAAAAGTGAGTTCACTTTACAAAAAAGTTGTGTTTGTGGTGAGGGACAGAATAATTCTGAACATACAAAAAACTATTGTGGTCATCAACATTTCTGTAAGGACTTGTCCAGTAAAACCTAAAAATCAAGAATTTTGCCTGCAGCCAAAAGTCTAACTGTTACTAATGTGTAGATTAAATAAACATACAATGTGAGGTACATTCACTAATGTTTCCTAACCAGGCTCTGACTTTACCTACATGTAGCAGAGTGGTTGGCGTTTGTTGAAACAATCTTAATTTACATTATATTTTGGCTAATGCTAATTTCTCCATTGAAAATGTATTATGGTCTTGTTTCCAGTTGCCTCCATTCTGGAATTTAGAACTTTCTGTTTACAAACTTTGAAAGGGTCTATTGGTAAAAAAGTTCAATTTTATTGAATATGCATCGATGGTTACTGTCACATTCAAGGCTCTGTATGTAACACTCCATGGTAAGAAAATGCGACTAAAAAACCCAGCAAGTTCCATTGTTACCCTTTGGTCTCAAAAGAAATGATGTCTTCAACGTTCTCGCCATTGTCGGCTTTTAGACGTAATTATGAATTCTGAAAAGTCTATGCACATCCCCGGATCCGCAATTATCTCACTGGACTGGCTTTTAAACATGACTGTTTGCACAACTGACTTTTAAGCCATTTACAATAAACAGCCAACCCAAAGACAAAATTGGTGTACACGGGGATGGCTGGCTAATGTCTATCATTTGGGTAATTTTTAAGCACAGTGTGTACTCATGCTCTTTAATGTCCCCTAATGTGTCCACTTACAAAACCAACATGGCTAACCCCGCTTAGCTGAAGCTCTCGAGGGAGCCACACTGTGTAGTTTAACATTCACAAAGGTGTTTTTTTAACAGCGTGTCTTTAGTTTAGCATAGGCCAAGGTCTCACGGTGGAGAAAGGCGTGTTGGTTTGAATTTAAGTATAGACCATTGTCAGTATGGTGCGTTCAAATCCAGACAGTTTGCCGGATGTCATTCCCCATTGTTCTCCCTGATTTACTGTCACCTTATTGACCTATCAATTAAAGCCATAAAAAGCCTAAAAATATTTATTAATACTGTATATCTGCTGGGCCAGTACGTCCTGCAGCAAGTTCAGCAGTGCATTAGCCATTGTACACTCAGAATGTTATTTTTTGTTATTTTTATTGACATGTGCACATTAAGCTTAACATGTAAACATGCCAGATTTAGCCATAAAGGCACATTTACATCTGCACTCCTATGGCAGGTTGATGTAAAAGCATGACAGACGAACAACATACATACAAGAAATGCACCTTAGTCATACAATAAGCATCTAATCCACACAAAGACAAAGGGAGACACAGAAAACATCATTAACAACATGTTAAGAAGTAGAAGTGTGTACATCTTTGATTGTCCAAGAGCCATGTTTTTACTGATGTAGAGAAGGGTTTTAGTGATGAGGTGTTCCTGAATTCTGAGCACAATACACAATAAATGTGTTCTGATATCTTGAGGTTGGGTGATGTAGCCTTAAACCTGATTCAATAAAAGATGTGCTTGGGAGCCTGAAGTGTGTTGAGGAGTTGATGAATAACACAGGTCCGACTGCAGCATACAGTCTAACAGCTCATCTTCTCACCTTCTCCCTTCACCATCATCTGACATTCTCATTGGCTATTTGAGTTTATTATCAATCACACATCTCCACACACAGTGCTAAGGCTGTGTGATCACTCAGGCATAATGACAATAATTACAGTCATCAGGGGCAGTTGAGAAAGCAGACCTCCACCAAGAAAAAACACAGTATCCACAGTATATTCCTCAAGCATTTATATTGTGTTATTTAGCTAAACAGTATTCTTTTCTGTATAAACCAACACAGATGTGTTTATTGCTCCGTAGAGACACTTCTATCTATGTGATCCTCTGATGGCCCCGCCCTGGGGCTACGTCGTCAGCTCGTCACTTCCACAAAAGCAGGCTCCTGATGGATTACTGCGCCGCGAAATTTCACCAAAGTTCAGATTGTTCAACTCTGGCGAAATTTCGCCCTGGGTCTCTTCGCCCGTTTCGCAGTTTCACATCATGGGTTTCGCCTTTTCGCGGTGCTGGTTTCACGCCGTAGTTTCGCCTCGCAGAATGATTTTTTTGCGCGAAACGCGCTTCTACATAGACATAACATTGACATCTGTCGCCGGTTTCGCGTCTGTTGCATCCGGTGTGAACGCACCTTTATGATAACACCTATAGAGGCTCTGTGTTGTTGGCCTCTTCAAGTTTGTTAACTTTATGTGTAATATTCCTTAACACGTAACCACAAATCTGTATGCACATGTGGTTACTGTGTGTCAGTGTCCCTTGTGCTGAGCTGCAGGTGCATGTAATTGGTCTGTTAATGTGTATTACCATTAGTATCTGCCTGTGTGGTAAATGATAATGGTGTAATCACACTTCAGCAATGGAACATCAACCATCAAAAGTACACAAAAATCTACCGGCAAGAGCATGTTTGATACACAAAACCAAAAGTCCTGAGATTTTACAAGTAAAGCTTGACTATAGCAGTAGCAGCAGCGATAGGTCAAGGCTGATACGGAGGGTCCCATAAATTCTGTAAAAAAAAAAAAAATGACTTTGCTTCACACTGTATCATCTTTCTTCCCCTTCCTTGTTCACTGTGGGAGGCACACTCAGGACCTTTTTCTTTGTCTGGAAGTTTGATTATTGAAGAGGGTCTGCAGCCAGTGTATTTGGGTTAAGATAACAACGCGGCAAAGAGGAAATGAACAGATCTTAAGTCAACAAAAATAAGTGTAGCCATTATTCAGTGAGCAAGCTTTATTAAGTTGTGAATTTGATTAAGCCTTATCCAAACAGGCTTTGGTTCAGTTGTGGGAACGTTCTCAAGAAAACACCTAATAGTCCGTTAGAAAATCCAAAAGGCTATTGCAGACTAAATTAATTATATTAGTGGTTGTCTTAACATAAAACTAAAGCAAAGGTCTCACCACTGTTGAACTACGCCCATCCCTGGAATCTTCTAGTAATGGGGTATATGCTCTTTCTATTTAGCAAACAAACCACATTTGCAAATAATTCACTAAAACTAATAATTTTCATCTTTATTAATTAAAAAGGCATTAGTCTTGTTTTCTGTGTTTACCCACTGCACAAGTTTTGATTTTTCACCATATCTCAGTAATTATAAAAGATAGAAGATATGAGAATATAAAGGATTTCAGGATATTACCAAACTAAGAGTAAACCGGTGGTAAGCTCCCGTTGATCTACAAATAGGTTGAGGGTATATATATTCAAAATGGTAGACTTGGAATCTCTCAGCGATGGAAATCACAATAAAAAGTATATATACAGTATACGTAGTGCTCAGCTCTCTTCTAGTTCCGGGGTAAATACTTACAATTGTATTGCGCACTAGTAAACAATGCGTTAAAACAAAAACTATATGTCACTTTACTGGCTCCTTGTGGTTGAAACTAGTATTTGACTGTCATTTTTGGGGGGTTGTATTTTATAAATGTAGTGAATCATTGCACACTGCTCCCAGCTCTAACAGCACCAAAATACCCCATAATGCATATTTATTTTGATGATGTGTGTCAAGCTATCCCAAAATCTGTCAAAAGCTGTTTTCTTCAAATCTGTACCCTGCAGCGCTGAAATGATCTCGATTCATGCTGGAAGTCTGACCCGGTCATTGGAGCAGCCGGAGGTCTCTTACTGAAAGTGTATTTTCAATATAATAGGCCTGTTGCTTTTATTCAATAGGTTCATGTAAGGTTTTGTTGTATTGAAACTTGACCTCAGCAGAAAGTAATTATCCAGAAAGTTTTCATCACAATCTCTCTGATCACCACAACCGCACAAGGCTAAGGCTAAAATAAACTGTCATTTAAAAAAAATAAAAGTTGGCTTTTTTTTTTTTTTACATTTTCTAAATTGATAGCTAGCCTGTTATGTTATATTTAATTTAAATGAATAATACTTCCCTAATCTCAGGGAAAAAATGAAGAAAGGGCTTATAAAACTAGTGTAGTTAGTAAGTAAAAATCCCATTCATTTTTACTAAAATCCAAATTTTAAGAGTTTAAAAGATCAATGGAGGCTAATCAGCTATGTGGTAACTAATATGTGGTAATGTATTTTGTGAGTTTTCAATTGATTTCTTTTAGCTGAACATATTCACACTATGATCGTGAGTTACCACATAGCTAATTAGCCTCCACTGACCTTTTAAACTCTTCAATATATGGATTTTTCAAAAAGTCTGTTTTGATTTCTATTAAATTAATGGGATTTTTACTTCCAGGACCAGAGAGGGGCGGGCACTGTTGCGCTCTGAGACTGCCAGTGGGCCCTGGAACCTTGTGCTGAGTCAATTGGCAAGATGAGTGTCTTGCCCATGGACCCTTTGTCAGTATGATGTTTGGAGTGAACTGAACCACCAAAATACTGTTAAAAGGGTGACCTGCTTCACCTTAATATCTTCACCTTTCATGCTCAGAAAAGTTTATTCACATTATAAAAAAGTGAAGTGCTTGTAGGTGGCATTGCCATGGTTATGGAAATGCCAACTTCAAGCATGGATATTAAATAAGATTTTGAAAGATACATTTTGTATGGGGTGCAACAGGTTGTGGGTACGATTCCTGGACCTCTTTAAATGGAGTGTCCAATGCATGTCCTCTCTGTGTTACTGTGGGTTCTCTCCAACCGTTTTCCCACCATCTAAGAATTGTTTGTGTCCTAAAAAGAGGTGGGTAGAGAGGCCAATCATTTTACTCAAGTAACAGTACCGTTACTTCAAAATAATGTTACTCAAGTAAAAGTTAAAAGTACTTATTCACATAATTACTCGAATAAGAGTAGAAAAGTACTGGTGAAAAAACTACTCAAGTCCTGAGTAACTGTTTGAGGGTAATGTCAGATTAGTTGTAAAAATCTGTGGTAATATTTTCAAAAATTAAGGCACAAGGAACATAAAAATCCACATCATTTTTCACATAAAGCTGTTCTTACATGACACACAGAGGTGGGTAAAAGTACTCTTACTCTTTCTAGATTTACAAGATTTTACTCGAGTAAGAGTACAGTTACTAATATTATTACTCAAGTAAAAGTAAAAAGTATTGTGCAGTAAAGATACTCTATGGAGTACAATGTATTTAAAAAAGTAAGAGTAACTAACTGAGTGCTAATCACCTCTGGTACTTTGTGACATTTCAATAAATAAGAAATATTGTAAAGTAAAAATTACTTGACTAGATCTATGTAATTACCAACAATCTTTAAACTGTTGAATAACTCCAAACTCATATCCATTTCGAGCGACTGCTTGAAATCAATTTTCCAACTTGAATCGACTCTTGCTGCTGCGGAATTATCAGCACACATGTTAAGTGCTTTTATTAAAATTGTTCCGTGTGGCTTCATGAAAATATTTTTTTCTTTTGACAAGATAATCACTTGCCTAACTAACTTCACTAACTAAGCATTTTAATGACGGCTCTTGAAGTTGAAGCCAATAATAATACAAGTTTAGTCCTATACACACTTTGGAATCTCTACCTTCCTGTTAATATTAAAACATGTTTCAGCAAAAGACTCAATAACTCCTCCAATCTCAGATGAGGACTCCGGGAGGCGCTTTTGAAATAAGCCTTTGGAAATCTAAATGGAACTCCAAGTAGATCAGTAATGAAGTGGCACTTGGACATGCAGTGAAATAAGGGTCCACTTGTTCGACGTTTATAATGGGATTTCACAACAGCCCTTCTTGGAGTTTGTGCTAAAAAATACTGCTATCTTTGTGAAGGTAGAATATAAAAATATTCTAAAAAATGGACTTCTAGTTTAGTTTAGCTTGTAATGGAGTTTCCAGCGCATTTCCTCCTTGTGTAACTGTAGGTTCTCTCCATCATCCTTTCACCATACAAAGACACGTTTCAGAAGAATTGGGGATTTCTTTGCCCCAAGTGATAGATGATTGAATGGTTGCCTGTCAACATCTGTCTTTGTGTTAGCCTTGAGACTAACCAACTATTGTCGTAAGAACAATCGTTGCTGTGATGGAGAACAGACACATATAGTGGATGAAGTGGATTGGAATTACTGTTTACTGCATTTTCAAGAGCCCCAAAGTGCTATCTAAGTGAACTATTCTTCACTGTCAGTTGTGGCAAGCTTTGTAACCACAGCTGACCTGGGGCAGACTGACAGACTATACCATATAGGACACAATGGCAAAATAAACCTCCAACTTTCTTGCTCTACTGCTACTGCTCATATATAGATACAGTCAGCAGCAGTGGAACCATGGGAACTGCCACAATAACGGCCACTTCCGGTCTCTGCCTGGGGGCAAAGTATACCATTCATTACAATGAAGAGGAGCTGCTGAATTGCCTTCTACTCATCAAATACAGCAGAAAATTCAAACTTAATGATATATAATTTACTACATAACAAAGACCCAGACATAAATAGGTCAAGGTTAGTGGTTCAGCGATCCAAATTAGTGCATTAAATACACATGCATTAAATACATGCTAATCTAATGTGTTCCCCAAATCCGACGTTCTCCCGACTGTATCTGTCGTGTAGTCGCGGAGCAGAGGGGGAAAAAACAGAACCAAAACGCAGGCTGCCAGGATCATTGTAAAAATCCCACAAAGTGTCCAAAAACAGGAACAAAACTTACTTCAAAAAACGGGGAACCTTGGACGGAGGACGAACATGGACGACACCAACACTGACCCACACTTGACATATACAATGCGCAGACACTGAACAGGGGAAGACACAGAGACGAAATACAAAGGACAACGAGACACGGGTGAAACACATTGGGGCATGGCAGGTAATCAAACAGGAGGGAATCACAGGAGGGCACACAGGAAGGGAGCAAAACCAAAACACAAGTCACAAAATAAAACGGGAACTAGTGAACATGACAGTATCTATAGAGTTCTATATGTCTGCTCACAAAATATATTCAATTCAACCTGGTCTCATCAAATGAAATGGAAAATCTTGAAAAATAGCATTTCATTCATAAAAATATCTGTATATCAAAGCCCCCTTTCCTTACAGAGCTGTACAAATAGAACTCTTTTGGGTCACGGTGAGAAAGAAAAACAGTATAATGTTTTGAATACCATTATAGACCATCTTTGAATCATCATTCAATATCATCGACCCACACCATTCAATACAGTAAACATTGGGCTAGTTAACTGGCACAAGCCCAAAAGTTACATACAGTAGACCTTACTGAGCAGAATCTAGGAACACTGGCATTTATAGTGAAGTCAATACTACTTATTTATTCTATTGTGAGACGTCGTGGGCAAATTCTCTCCCAATAGTAAAGATATAGTATAGAGATCTTTTAAAAATGCCCTGGTGGTTTTAACCTATGAGCCTTCTGACATCACACAGTCACACTAACACATTCATACATGGGCAATTTGAGGGAAGTTTCTTGCCCAGGGCACCTCAACAGGCTGCTTGGACAGGATTTGCACTGGCGATCCTACGGTTGCTGGGTGAACTTTTACTCACTGCCGCACCCAAAATTCATATCTGACTTCTTCTGGATTGGTCCAGTACCTTAGTGGCAGCTCAAATATTCCATTCGGATATGGTGCAGAATTGTCATATATTTCAGTACAATTTGAGCCATACCAACTATACCCTAACCCTCTTAAAAAGTCTTGTAATGCAATGAATACCCATAAATGAAAACCATGTGACTTTAAAAGACAAATACCCTTTCAAAAGTTTGTCTTGGTATGTTCAAAGTTCCGGAATGGAGGCGACTGACACAAAAAAGTAGTGTTTGTGAGTTGGGATAGAATAATTCTGAGCATGCTATAAAAAACTATTGTGGTCTTCAACATTTCTGTAAGGACTCCAGTAAAACCTTAAAATCAGGAAATTTGTCTCCAGCCAAAAGCTACCTGTGTGTGTACATTATATAAACATACAATGTGAGGTACATTCTCTAATGTTTCCTTACCAGGCTCTGACATCACCTAGATGAAGCAGAGTGGTTGGTATTTGTCAAAACCATATTAATTTGCAATATTTTGTAGCTAATTCTAATTTCTCTATTGAAAATGTGTTATGGTCTTGCCTCCAGTTGCTTCCATTCTGGATTTTTTTTTGCTTCTTTCTGTTTACAAACTTTGAAATGGTCTATAAGTGAGCAATAAATTGAGGTGGTATTAATTAATGCTCAATGAGGGAAAACTATTTGCTTGTGTAAAACATGGGGATAATTATGAAAACATATACAATTTTGATGTGGAGTAGAGCCACATTATGTAATAATTCCTTACTATGTGATCCTCTGCCAAAATGTAATAACATTTTTACTTCATTGTGTAATAAAAGCACATTTTGTAACAAACTTCTGCATTTTGTAATAAAGTGACCCAATGCAATGTGCAATAGATTTTAGCACCCTTTGTAGTAAGTTGTTACCAAATGCAAAAGTTCACCAACCGCATTTTGTAATAACGTACTACTAAATGCATTGTTATTATTATAGCAGTTTTTAAGACACTTTACAATTACATTATTCATTATTATTCCATACACTGGTGGTGGTGAGCTACACGACCACATTCATTCATAGGCAATGTGGGTTAAGTGTCTTGCCCAGGGACGCAAGAGTATGCGCCTGGGATGTGACTCCAACCAGGGACTCGAACCAGCAACCCTCTGGTTGCAGGGTGAGCACCTACCCACTGCGCCACTGCCACCCTATTAAATTTGATTATATATTGTGTTGGGTCAATTTATTACAAAAGGCGGCAGTTTATTACAAAATGTGGTTTTATTACAGCAGTGGTTCCCAAAGTGGGATCCGCAAAGGTCCTCCAGGGGGCCCCCCAGAGCCCCTACATAAAAATAAATTCATCTTGAAATTAATAACAAATATGTGCACAATTATATAATATTTAATCAAACAATTACTTGAAGCTATTTATACTTAAGTGAAGTGTCTCACTCTTTTGTCGAGCCACCATACAAAGAAAACTCTGTCCAATTGGCTGGAAAGAGTAAATTGATCTGGCAATCATATATCCCCACAACGCACTCAAATCCTCATAATATCAGTCAACACACACTTGCCAGCAGATCAACAGGTCTTTGCTTTTTGGTTTAGCTCCTCGTTCATCACAACAGACCACTATACTGACAATGTCTCATTCCATCAGTGCCTTAGATGCTGAAATCCCACTGAGACATGAACCTTTATCTAGCTGAGAACCATGGCCTGCTAAAAAGCACCTGTGATATTTATAGTCTTAGTTGTTACATAAGCAAGTGTACCAGTCCTAAACCTATCGATAACTAGAGAGTGTTATAACAGAAAGTGCACCCCATTTGAAACCTACAGCAGTCAGTGTAGACATAAAAAAAATGTGAAGGAACATCTTGCTGTTAGGTAAAAGGCAAACCTAAATGTAGCTGAAATGTCAGTGCGTGCCCCTCCCCAGGTCCTTAGGGAGAGACACAGTATGAGAAGATGACATTTCATGCTCTAGTGCCATTATTGCAGGATATAACAAAACAGATCTGACTTTTTGTGACTGAGCCAAAGATATTGGAGTCAAAACTTAATCATGCATTTGGGGTCTGAGAAGGTGGAAGAAACAAACTAAAATGTAAAAAAGTAAAATAAAAAGTCTTTCACCAAGACACAAAATAAATCCACATACAATAAACTTGAAAAGCATTATATAAATCAAATACAGTTTTAATAATGGTACAAATTATTATTCAAATTATTAAAAATACAATAGCCAAGAAGTGCATAAATTGGATGAAATGGACTCCCACAATCAGACTAGTTCATAACTATTGTGCACCTTATAGACCCTTTAAAGCAAGTTCTAAATTCTGGAATGGAGGCAACTGGAGGAAAGACCATAATACATTTTCAATGGAGAAATTAGAATCAGTCACAAAATATAGCAAATTAATATGGTTGACAAATGACATCCACTCTGCTAAACATTAGAGAATGTACCTCCCATTGTATGTTTATTTAATGTACACATTAGTAACAGTTAGACTATTGGCTGGAGGCAAAATTCTTGATTTTTAGGTTTTACTGGACAAGTCATACAGTTATATATATAGTTGTGTAGTTTATTCTAATTTCTCCATTGAAAATGTATTACCGTCTTGCCTCCAGTTGCTTCCATTCCAGAATTTACAAACTTTGAAAGGGTCTATAATATAGACCCTTTCAAAGTTTGTAAATTCAGTATCATATGAATACATTAGTATAGACTCTATACTAATGTATTCATATTGATACTGTACATACACTCTTAAGGCCTGTGCAAATTTGCATTTGTTCAAATAACAATTTCTATCTCCCATTATTATTGCTATATGTCCCAGTCATATTGTGTTCTTCTTATTGAATGTCAAATTATTCCATTTCTGAACATAGGATTGCAATGTTCCTATTCTCACTGGAATACCTTGCATTATAATGTGGAGATCTTTTATCCAAACAAAGCAATTTGCTACATATGAATGACATATTTATCACGCCTTGAAGCTCACAACGCAAATGCCTATTCCATTGCCCGTAGATGTATACAGTAGATATTACATATGTATACAACTTAAATAAAGGTACCATCCTTTACTAATCCATGTGGTGCTAGAAATGCACCAAGGTGTAGCTCGAGGCCTGTATGTTATCTCTATTGGTCAGGGCAGATTGAACAAAACCATTCTGTGGACTGGCATGTTTAACTATCAGATGTCAGCAGGTAGGTTCACATGTGCCAGTGGTATACAGTCCTTACATATGAATGAAGTGCACGTCTTAGCGGTCACTGAGAGTTTCTGCTCACGTACAGAACCTACCCAAGGGCTGGACTTAGAATGAGCCACAGGACACCTCCAAGAATCATGTAGAAATCAGAATTCATTTTGTTGAGATTATCAGGTGGGATTTCAATGCTTCGTCAAGACCCTAAACTAAATAAAATTAGTACATAGTCAGTTCAGCAGAAGACAATGATTTTGATGTGGTTTAATTAAAGAGAGGACAAGAATGGCAGATTCATATTTTGCTGGTGATATGTTCTTTCTACTGTGTTGTGTTGTGTTGTGTTTTGCAAAATTCTGTCATTTCTGCAATCTACACAGCTCCTTGAAATGGGATTTGTTTTGCTGTTTTTATGTGCAGTATAGTGTAATAGCCAGATACTCTGTTTGAAGGAGATTTCCACTGGTGTAGAGTCAGGTTTCTCTGCGTACAAGCACACAGTTGGATTAGATCAGGGGTGGGCAAACTTTTTGACTCAAAGGCCACATGGGGTTTTAAAAATGTGCCAAGTGGGCCGGCTGATATTGTATTCTTTGTAAACTGCAACCATTTCTTGACAAATGAGACATACAGCCTCCGACCGAATCGGTCCATGTGAATTAACTGGTTACTGCAGGTTATAACAACGTGAGTGATAAATTGGCAAGATTATCTAATTTTAAAAATATGAAAAAATGCTCCCAAAGGGCCGCAGTTTGCCCACCCCTGGTTTAGAGGCTCTCTTGGTGTGTCAAGAATTCCTCGAAATGAAATGAGGCGTAGAAAACCTTACATTGTGTTTCATTAAAGATTGACCAAAAAAAATAAGGACATAATGTCATTGGTAGTGTGTGTTTGCCTGTCCATTTGTTTGTCTTTACTAGATTTTGGGTGCAATCTGAATCACGGTCTGAATCCAGGATTTTTTTTAAAGAACGTCATCTATTACTCTAGCATGCCAATACAACACACGGCCAACAGGGGCCCCCATAGGACCAACAAACTCGGATTCAGTGCCGCCCCCCCACCCCCCATTTCACAGAAAGTGCTCTAAAGTAAAAAAAAAAAAAACAGTGCAGCAGTTGATGTGCTGATGTATAACATTTTTTGAGACAATGTGCTGTGCCAGATGACATTGTTTTATTATGCTAGTTGAGTTGTTTCTGATAGCCTCCCATTTTATGAAGATGATTTGAATGATTTTGAATTGAGGTCATTAATAGAAACAAAGAAACATAAGTCCGTTTTAACAGTGTATGGGGAAATGAGCTGCCTTGGCGGAGGTCTGTGCTCTGCGAGTGCTTTCTAGTTAATTATTGTTTTATCTTTTATTAGCTTTCTTTCCACTACTAGTCTATATCTTATTAATTTCGCAAAAATGCCAAGGTCCTTTGTACAGACCCAGAACATATTCTTGACAAATAGTGGCATGCCCTGATTAGATTATGGTTATTACAGTTTACTTCATTAGACAGTAATTAACTTCTCACAGCAATTAGTGTAAACAAAAAGTGACATCTGGCAGTGTAGATAAGCGGGAGGTAGAGGTTATAATTGAAGAATTCTTTGGACCTGCGGACTTGATGTCACCGCAGGCACATTTGGCTGTGGGCTAAACTCTGTGCGGCTTCCAGTGGCCATTTGTGGGACTCAGGCGAGCTCATTTAAGTGCCAGTGACACGCAATGATAACAACGGAGACAAGGTCAAATGGTTTTTAAATGAATCCATCACCTGATGCAACAGTTAGGGCTGTGTCTGCACTTTTTTACTCACACTATGTACTGAAAGTTCACTTCGCCGGCGGTCGTATCGATTGCCAATAAACATCTCTTGCATAAAATTATCCCAAAGTTCTTTAGCTTCAGAGTGTCGGGCACTTCATCCCACCCACGCGCTACTGCTGTGACAAATACTGTATTGTAGTTCACGGACAGCATCTTGCCTGAATAGAACTGAAAAGTAAAGTTCTACACAATTAAAAATGTAGCTTATTAAGTCAAGAAAGTAAAAAAAAGAAACACACACAAAAGTATACATTTTTGACTTTTTTAGCTTTTCAAAATGTGTCTAAATTTTCCATTATTAAAATTGCCAACAGTAAAGCTTCCCAGTTTCGTTCACACTTTATTTTACTACATTATATCTACCTCATTAATGTGTAACAAACTGTAATAACATGTAACTACTTTGTACCTAACACTAATCCCAACCCTAACCTTACCCCTCTGTATGTACAATGTAGTTACATGTTATTACAGTTTGTTACACAATGTATTCCATTGTTCTTAATGAGGTATATACAATGTAGTTAAGGGCTATGTGAACTAAAGCGGTTTATTTATTTGGTAACACTTTATTTTAGGATACACTTATAAACCACTAACTAAGTGCTAATAAGCATGTTAGTTAGTGGTGAATTAGCTCCTAATTAGCATTAATTAAGTACAAATTAACCCCTTAT
>JAVQKC010028759.1:0-11167 GCA_036025475.1 Philypnodon macrostomus | reverse complement strand
TTTCAGTTGTGCGTATGTTTCAGTTGTGCGTATGCTTGAGTTGTGCGTATGTTTCAGTTGTGCGTATGTTTCAGTTGTGCGTATGCTTGAGTTGTGCGTATGTTTCAGTTGTGCGTATGTTTCAGTTGTGCGTATGTTTCAGTTGTGCGTATGTTTGAGTTGTGCGTATGCTTGAGTTGTGCGTATGTTTCAGTTGTGCGTATGTTTCAGTTGTGCGTATGTTTGAGTTGTGTGTATGCTTGAGTTGTGCGTATGTTTCAGTTGTGCGTATGTTTCAGTTGTGCGTATGTTTCAGTTGTGCGTATGTTTCAGTTGTGTTCTACATTATTTCTGAATACATATCTTTAACATTATGTCTCCATTATGTTTTTAAGTTGTTGGCCTCATAACTTGCAACTGCTCTGATGTGTGCTCACTCAAGGACTATGCCTGAGGTCTGTGTTTTGATAAATAATTTACTGTTTGGCAAGTTTTCGGTGTTTCATTATGGCTTTTATCACTTTTATCCCACAAAAATCGTTTTTTTTTTTTACACAATCAATTCCACTTTGAATATATTTGGTTGTGAAGAGATTTCATGCTTAGAAATAGAAAAATGAATTAGAAATATCAAGCAAGTTTAATTAAGGCTTAGTCCACACAGAGACGACAATGGTATAATTTCAAAACGTTTCTCGTAAAGGCGGCATCGACAGGGTTCACGCAGGTCCACTGAAACGCTGTAGTGTGTATGCCCGGCCCATTGGTGGCGCTGTGACACTTCCGCTAAAACACTCGGCAGCTCCGTGTTTGTTGTTATGGTCAGAGTGCAGTGGGTTTTAAGAGGCGGAGAACCCACAACAATATTGTTTCAGAAAAGAGGCTCGTAAACACGAAAACACAGAACAGGCATTTTGAAATCTTTCCACTCTGGGACCAGACTTTAAAAAATTATCGTTTTCGGGCTCCCAAAACGCCGGATCCGTGTGAACGTAACGCCTAAATGATAAAATACCTTAGCGGATACGCCTAAACTCGTCTCCGTGTGGACAGGGCCTAAGTAGAAAAGTCTCTAATCCATCATTTCAGCTCTCAATTAGTCCTCATTGTGCAAAGTGCAAAACTGGTTATTTTAGACATTTCTACTTTGGATTTATCTAATACAGTAAATGAAAGAAAACATGTATACAACATTATAACATGATTAAAAGCTCAGAAAAGTCCATTTTGCATAATATAGAACCTTTAATGTATTATTGATGAGCTTAATGACTTTATTTACTACACTATGGACCATTTCTCTTGCTTTACAAAAACAAAACATGTCTGGAGCTCCAGCCACACACAGAGTCTTATATAAAATATCAACAAACAACTATATTTTTTACATTTATCGCAGTTTGAAACCAAGGCAACAATCATCACACATTAGAAATAAAATAATGAGTGGAGAAAACACCTGCTTCCCATTGGTCCGAGAGAGAGGGACGATCGAGTGGGAGACGAAAAATGGAAGTCAGTCAGCTCCGGAGAAATTCCCAGGAGCGACGTGAGCAGAAAAAACACACAGCAGAAGACCTCAGGCAAGAAAAGGCCATTCGATAAGGATGGAGGAGACTGATTAGTGATGTATAGAGCTGGACATCTATCAAGCTTTGCTCAAAAACATCTAGCTTACGTATATATAAGCCAGTTTTCCACACTGAATCCACACTCTCAATTTTCTACTCAGGCCTTGAAGCTCCCGAATTCATTTTGAGAATGAAGCTATGGTTTTGTTGAAGCTGTTTGTTGTCTGGGTCTTTTAGACAGACTGAATTCCCACCACCTTGACACAGTAGAGCAACATACCAAGAGTCACCTCAATACTTAGCCAGGAGAAATGACCACTACGCAATCCATATGACCTCTGAGATTTCAGCAGTAGATTATAGATAATGTGAACATAACTGAGACAACAGATACTGTACATAGAAGTTAGTTTACATTTGGTCAAAACTAGTTCCAACATTGGATTTAATGCAGGGGCAATCTTTCTAAGCACACTGTGGTTGTATATTTGAATACATTTTGGAGCTATATTCATGCCATATAAATTGGGCAGTAATCATTCACAAGCAAAATCTTTCTCAGTTTACTTAAGTAGTAGTATTTCTTATTGCAATAAACTTAAAGGAAAAAATAGAGCATCTCAAAATGTGAAATAGCCCATGTGAGTTGAAAGCACATTATTTAGTTGGACTGATCTACTTCAGTAAATTGAGACAATGAACGATTTTTTGTGTGAATGATTACTGCACAATTTGTAAGTGGAGCACCATTTTACTTTTTTTATACAAGAATTCAATTCGTTGTATTTTATCTACTTTACAACATGGGCTTAAAATGTTGAGTGACAAAGAATGGGTAGAATAGGAACCGGTATAAGAGCATCAATCTCTTTGAGCCTGTTGGGGAATACCAGTACATCAAGAGACAAAAGGATTGTTGACTATGTATGTTAAAGTACATCTTGGAGAATCAATTCTGTCTGAAGGCAAACAATAACATTTATATAACATAAAATAACATTTCCTCTTACTCTTTCTTATACAACCCCACTTAAAACACCTGAATGAAAGACAATTGCTGCACAATCCTATAATCCCCTAAATTTGACAGAGGAACCGGATACTGAGATTGCACAGTGAAATTCTTTCTGTTATCTTTATTTTGCGTTCAATTGTGTGAAATAGCCTGAATCCTTAATCTCAGACAAACATATAAAACAAATGCTCTTCTTCAGAGAAAGCCATAAATGTGATAAATTGACTTTGACTCTGGCTTGAGGACTAAACGAGTTTCCATAGGTATCTTCAGTAAAAGTTCACATTCATTTGTATTGTTCAGACAGAGATAAACAAATCACGTTTAAAGAATCAGGTTTAGATCCTCGGGTTTTTCTACTCTGGCCCTGAAGCTGTTGGTTTCTGAGAATGAAGCTATGGTTTTGTTGAAGCTGTTTGTTGTCTGGGTCTTTTAGACAGACTGAATGTCCACAACCTTGACACAGTAGAAAAATACTTAGAAATGACCACTACACAAACCATATGACCTCTGAGATTTCAGCAACGCGATAGAAAAGGTGAACATAACTGAGACAACACTGTACATAGAAGTTAGTATTGTTTACATTTGGTCACACCAGTTGCACTATACTGTAGCCTACTCACTAAAATATACTGTGCACACTTAAGTGAAGTACTGCAGTTTTTGAAAAGTAAACGGCAAATGGTTTGTTGGACAATGGACCTTAGGGTATGGCTTTTTGAACTTGGACCACAGGATTTAGTGCAGGGGCAATCTTTCTAAGCCATTAAGTTCCAACACTAACACACTGTGGACTACATCGTATATTTTATAACAGTTTATTATGGAGCTATATCATGCTATATCTATTGACAAAGTGAACATATTCCACAAAAGCAATCAATTTGATCACTCGTCTCAGTTTACTTAAGTAGACCAGTCCAACATTTACTACATTGAAAAAAGTAAATCAGACAAATTATATATTTTTTTTCATTGGCTTGCAAAGCATATTTGTTAAGCTTCAACCAACACATTCTAGATTGTATTTGAGAAATCCTAAATTGTATCAATGTAAAATAGTCAATTGGAGACTGATCTACTTAAGTAAACTGAGACAATGAGAGATTTTTCTTCTGAATGATTACTTTTTTCATTGTAGCTGTTCTCATCGTTTTCCTCTCTCTGTAAAGTTGTCTAGTCTTAACTAAACATTTCACCTCATGTCCATAGGTTATGACTTGCCATAGATTTGTGGTAAGAGTTTGAAAAATGAGTCATTTCTATACAGACTGAACTTAATCCCAGGGCTGATGAAGTGAGGAGCCCCGGGAGGTAAAATGTCTGAGCGACTAAAACGGGAGAAAGGTAGAAAGTGGAGTTCACTGAATCCCAAGGTGCTCAATGAGGAACAGTTACTGTGGAAACCAGACTTACTCCTGAGAGAGAGACCAAATCACAGACCCAGACCCAGAAACAGTAAAAGATTGGAATGATACAGATATGCCCCAAATGTTGTGTCTTTGTTCCAACCCCACTGCCCAAATACAATGTACTTGAACTGGAGTAAAGTTACTACTAGTATACAAGTAATGGAGACAGTTGGTCGTCACAATTGTGATTTCCACAAAAAGTTCCTCAATCTTAAAATTATTCAATTTCAGGGGGTTGTGGGTCAAATGTGGTTTCTTTTTCAACAAAACAAAACTAATTTCTTCCACTGATGTTGCAGCATGCTTTCGAAATTTTGACCAGTGAGTAAATGAGTAATGGTCAAATTGAGTGTCTAGAAAAGCACTGTATAGGAGGTGATATTGTAATGGGTAACAGTAAAAAAGATCAGGGATGAAACTGGTATAAATCTGACGTTTGAAGATCTTTGGTGATGTTTATTACATGCATTAGATTTCCTCAAATACAAGAATATATTGCATACTTTCCATTCAAACTATAGTGGCCCCAGCAGCAACAGGAGGAAGATACACTCAGATATACAGTGTAGAGTGTCTCTGGCTCAAACTCAGAGCTCTCTCTAATTAGAGAATGAACAGCTGTGGAGCTCGACCCGGTGCCCTCTGAGCTGCCAACCACAGACAGAAACTGACAAGAAAATGGAAGAATGAGTTTGAACCAACTGAGGTACAGGCTTCAAAAGACAAAAAAAGAAATGACAGATCCACAGTGTGAAGATAGTTCTTCTCACATAGCTCTAATGGTCTGAGGTCAATACTGGGGCATTTTGTAAAAGGTAAAGAGCATCAATAGTAATCTTACAGAGTATTACATAATCTAATCTAAGCATAACAGACGTAGACATTTGTGACTATCAAAAGACTAAGCTGTATTGTACCTCTATATAGGCTGCAGATGTTATGTAAGGTGTTTGAGCGGCTGCATTGACGAAAACTGGTTCAAAACATGTTCTTACAATGAGCGCCAAATATCACGGACTGATTTTATAATATCTGGGGAGAGGAGGGCACTCTATAGCTCCTAACGTATATACAGTATAACAGACTGAAAATCACTTGGACATGTGGCATTTGAATGACACTGAATACTAAATATATTTGTGAATTAAAAAGGTAGATTGATGGTAAGAGTCAGAACAGAAGTCTAAATGGTGTAAGCGAAGTAAAGACCACAAATTGATTTAATGTTTGCTTGGCCTGTTATTTCGACATACACATAAAAAAATGGCGATACCAGCAATAGTTCTGTTAAAGATTTTTACATTTGTAGCATTCTACTGAGTAGCTCCTTTTTAGCTTTTACATTTATAGTCATCATTTAATCCTAGAAATCACCAACGTTAAGAGATCAGTCTCAAATTATAGTTATACATATAGAGAGAGGCTTGAGCGAGGTCCCCCACCATGCAACATGTATATGCATTCATACAATATTTTCATAAATTATTCATGTCTACGAGGCACTTAGTCATATTTGTAACAGTTTGATGGATGATGAGACACAGAGGTGGGCATTAATTCAATGACAAAAACCAGGTGGTGGATCCAGAGAGCCGCTGGCGGTAACCATAGAGGCACATATCATTATGCACTGTCTATCGTGTTGGAGAGCTCTCACATAGACCAAGGTGCATTACAGCACACACTAAGCTTACGTGGCCACTGCTGAGCAAAGATGGGAGGGGAGGATATCAGAAAGCTGCAGTTAATACTTAGTGAGTTAATCAATGTTTCTGTGTGTTTTATCCTCATCACACATAGTTCAGTTGGTAGAGCTGGGACGCATATATGCAAAGCTTTCAGTGATTTCAGTGATTTCAGTGATTTCAGAATCTGGGCCTTAACATTTTTGCTGAACATCTTTTGCTGCTCTCATTCATAAATTCACTTTAAAAAAATAAAAAATAAATAAATTTGACAAATATGTCTTCTTATAAAGCACCTAAGTACAGTGTAGATCAGTTATCTTGGCCTCATTAAATAGGCATTAGTATTTTTTTTTACCATTTTCAACCTTCAGTTCTTTTTTGTTTGAGAATAACACAAAATGTTATTGATGCTGAATTGATGTCACATCGCTCTGTGTGCCTAATGCAACCAGTCCATACACTGAAATACCTATTACCAAAACTAATCCAATCCATAGTCAGCTTTATGAAGGACTGAATCATTAGCAAACACTTACAGAAGCAGACTGGGATTATCTAATCTAATTCAGGCTAAGAATCACCAGCTCAAGGTAATCCCTTAAATTTCAACACAAATCCAATAACAATGTCTACCTCTGCACAGCCCTAACCTCATTCAATTAGTATTTCTACTCATAGTATAGTTTAGTTAATGTAAGAGAAAAGGCACTGACTTCAGATACCAGGGAGGAGGGGGAGAAGGAGGAGGGGGAGGAGGGGGAGGAGAGGGAGGAGAGGGAGGGGGAGGAGATAAATTGGACCTTGTCAAATTGGATTTTATGTAAACTTCTTCCTAAGCAATCATTTTAATCATTCTAGTAACACACCTACAGCTATAGCATATCAAGAGGAGTCTGTTTCGATCACCTGGACGTGTTCAGGGCCTTTTGGGGGGGGGGGGGGGAATAAGGGCAAAGTAAACGGTCAAAGTTACGGTCAAAAAAGCAGATAAGCCTGACTAATGTTCACCCACAACTTCAGTGATGAGTATTCACAGCAAATAACACAAGGTCCTAGAATACAAAACGCCTTGATATGCATCTTATCTCCGGCTTACAGGGACAGTGAAAATGCTCTTAACACATTTGTCTGTTCAATGATATCAGCCCTATAGACTCTTTCAAGTTTCTAAATTCTGGAATAGAAGCAACTGGAGGAAAGACATAATACATAGATTTCCAATGGAGTTAGTTAATTAGAATTAGTCACAACATATGGCAAATTCATATGGTTTTGACTAATGACAACCACTCTCTACATGTAGGTGATGTCAGAGCCTGGTTAGGGAACATTAGTGAATGTACCTCACATTGAATGTTTATTTAATGTACACATTAGTAACAGTTAGACTTTTGACTGGAGGCAAAATTCTTCCTCAAAGAAATGTTAAAGACCACAATCATTTTTTATTGTATGCTCAGAATTATTCTATTCCTCACCAGTTAACTCATTTCTGCTCAGTGCATTTGTGTATGCTCTGTTTTTAATGTTCATTCAGTTAAAAAAATATAATAATAATATTGTAGTTGTTGGTGAACATTGAATTGGATGTACGTAGATATCGTGGTAAAAAATGTTTTATGAAATAAATATTAACTCAAATCGTGAAAGAGAACTTCATTTTAAAAAATCCCAGAGACTCTTGAGCTCCACAAACTTTCATGTATTGTCTGAAACCTGTACATGTGTTTACAGAGTTTAACTTTATTCTATTCAATTCAATTTCAAGTTCAAGTTTTATTTCTATAGCCCTATATCACAACAAAGTTGCCTCAAAGGGCTTCACAAAAACAGATGCATGTAAACAATAAACAAGGTCATTGCAAACAGTAACAAAGTTAATAGATAATCAGTAATCTATGTACAGTATCGTTATTTTATGATGTCACTTTGCATTTTAAATAAAAATCTATAATAATAGAGCCTACTTACCCCCAATAGGACCTTACAACACATATACAGTAGCTGTAGGTGAACTACATTTGTAAGCACAACCTGACCCTCACTGATACAGCAGCTCATACCCATATCCCAATAAATCAAATACAACTCGGGTGGAAAAAAGGAATAAAACAAGGTTGAAGTGTGAAGCAAAGCAATGATACAATAACAAAATGTCCACACAGAAAGCTAGCAACAAAGAATAAAGTGATCAAATATAATACGTGGTGAAGTCGGTTTTCGGTTCCAGAAATTACATAAACTCTTGATAACAGAGTCCAGAGTCTAGGGCTAACGCCAAATATTTTCTCTGACATAAATATAAAACTTAATAACAAAAGCTTAAGTAAAAATTACTTGGATTTGTTTCAGGACTTACATTATTGGGGGACACTGTAAGGACACTCCTGCTCTTCCTCATCTTGGAGCACCTCCCTCAATGTCCGACCACCAGACTTCACATGCGGTCCTAAAAACGCACACAAGTTAGAGTTAGTTCATACATTTAACTGGAAAATGCACTTTATTAGTTA
Organism: Philypnodon macrostomus; assembly: GCA_036025475.1. Lineage (NCBI taxonomy): Eukaryota > Metazoa > Chordata > Actinopteri > Gobiiformes > Eleotridae > Philypnodon > Philypnodon macrostomus. Next base: position 2,986 of record JAVQKC010028759.1, on the reverse strand, counting down.
GACCTGGTGCCTAGACCTTGTACCTAATTACTACTACAGTCACTCTATGTCCATTCTCCTGCTAATGTAGCCCATGTGTTTGTGCGTTCAGAGATGGTCTTCTGCAGACCTTAATGTAAAGAGTTATCTGAGCTAATGTTGCCTCTGTTATCAAGCTCTGACATGTATTTTCACCCACTTCTGCTCACAGGATGTACAGTATATAGTTTTTAAACTGTAAAAGACTTGGTTTTAAGTAGAAATAACTGACTGTATTTTCCGCACTATAAGGCGTACTTAAAAGCCTTTAATTTTCTCACAAACCAACAGTGCACCTTATAATCCGGAGCGCCTTATATATGGATTAATTCTGGTTGTGCTTACTGACCTCCAAGAGATTTTGTGTCACACAGCGCTCAAGGCGCTCCGTCAAAATGTTTTGGTACAACTTCGGTAAACTACAAAGCTCCAGGAGTCAGGAGTGTCACAGAGTAATACATACCGGTACTATGCTTCACCGTAATATTAGTAGTGTATTATTATTAGTGTTTATATATGACCCCAAAATGGCCATATCATTTTTACGTGTTACAACTGAACAATGTTAAGAGTTATTGTGAATACACCATTAACGTTTGAACAATGTTAAGAGTTATTGTGAATACACCATTAACGTTTGAACAATGTTGAGAGTTATTGTGAACGCGTTTAATAAAGTTTGACTGACCTGTCTGACTGTTTTGAAAAAATTTCGAAAATATACCATTCATTGACAGTGCGCCTTATAATCCAGTGCACCCTATAGTGCAGAAAATACAGTAATTTGGGTCTAAACCAGGTCTAAACTGTATTACTAAACAACAATTAGTCCACGTACCACCAATGGGACCTGTACCACAACTTGAGAGCTTCTGATCTAGATTGAATTGAGGTACTCTCCACATAACAGAGTGGCAGTTCCAACCAGGACTATCTATGTTTGCCAAGATGCTGCAAAACTAATGAGTGGCCCTGCGTAAGGACATAGCAACCTGATATTTTGGAGACAAACTTGGAAGACAGTAGCCATATGGTAAATTCTTTGTGTATATCATCTTCTCAAAACATCTCACTCGACATATACCGTAGTGAATGATTTGTATGTAGTGTAGTGGACTTGCTTACGTAAGCCTCAAATCAATGTAAATCACAGATGTTAAGTAGCATATGTGGAAGACAACAGAACTGGTGGTATGTTGGTGGCAATGGGATCTGAAATAGTCATCAAGACTTTGGAAAGATATCAAGACTTTGGGAGAGCAAGACAATGTTGGCGCTCCACTGAAACGCTGTAGTGTGTATGCCCGGCCCGTTGGTGGCGCCGTGACACACACAGCGAAAAACACCGGGCAGCTCCATGTTGACAATCTTTGTTGATTTTATTGCCACGTTGCATTTTGAGGTCATAGAGAAGTTGAAACCTCTTTGCATCACAGCACATTCTGGCCTTCAGTCTAGATGCACCAGGCCAAAATGAACACACACAGGACACACACAGGCTTTCAGTTCATTGTTGCTTTAGCCCAGTGGTGATACTAGTCTTTACTTTGCCCCCTTCTGACAGCATTCCACAGACTCCAGAGGTTGACACTTAAGACTTGAAGCTCATCCATCCCTTTCAGAGATCCAGCTGGGCACAAGCAGCTCAAGTGTGGAGAGGAGAGGGCACTTAGTACTTACTGGCCACTTTATTAGGTAGACCTATTTATCTACTTGTGATCTCAAACGGCAATCGGATTTCGGTCAGAGAAATCCGATGGAAGAAAAGGAGAGAATTCTGGGTTTTTGATAATAATGATATATAATTTCACATAAAATCACGTCTAGGGTTTACAGAGAATGGATTGAAAAAGAGACATATCCAGGGAGCGGCGGTTTAATAGGTTAACATGCAACATTAGCTCAGATGTGTTAAGTCAAAATCCCCAGATCTCTGAAGGCACGGGCTCACAAAACACGCAGCGGGTAAGTCAAACAGAAGACCACACTGCGGACACTTTATTAGGTACAAAGTCTACCTAATGAAGTGGCCAGTCAGACAGCGGAATGATGGCTCTGTCCTGATCCCAAAGGGGTCAAATAACAACAGTTTGGAAGAGAAGACTTTAAGAGAACACTGGCAGCGGGGGCCATATAGTGAATGGAAAATTCAAACCGTAACAAAGAAAACATGGGTCTCACTTGACTTGTTATTGAGTAAACAGTACTTAAAGGCTCATTGTGGAGTATTGAGTGAAGCTGGGGTATTATACACATTGGAGCCTAGGCTTAATGGAGTTTATGTGGAGGGCTGTTTACAATGGCACCTGGGTTAATGAGACCTAATCATTAAAATGTGCAGCACGATTAGGGCCAAGAGTACAATCAGTTTCACCTTTTGAGAACATAACGCAATAGATAGATTTTGAAGGCTTGAGATTAGGTGACCAGATTATAAGAGCCCAAATGTGGGACATAACGTTTGCTTAAGCAAGACAATGTGGAAGATGATACAAATGCAATGAAACAGTAATCAATAATACTAAGACTAATTGGACACTTTATATATTGTCAGTCTCAAATATAGTTTGTTGATTGCTAATCTATTTCAAAACTCACATTTATTTATGGAGGAAATGAAAAAAAAAAATCAATGACTGTAGATGAATGAAACTTTGTGCCAACAGGAGTCAAAATGTGGGCACATCCTCAAACGCAAAGTGGGACATCTGGTCACCTCGTTTAGGGACATTGATGTAACATTGTTTATTGATTTTCCAGCGGGTTTGTTAGCAAGAAAACTCAAGAGAACCACAACCACAAAAGGGGCCGTAAAAGGACTATTATTATATCGGCGAAAACAGCGTGTCCGCAGATCCTAGCTGTGAACGCGATAACTCAAAAACGAATTGCCGGATCAGTTTCAACATTTGCACACAGGTGCATATCAATAAGACGCCGAACTGTATCGATTTGGGTACTTCTTCGA
>JAVQKC010028756.1:0-10670 GCA_036025475.1 Philypnodon macrostomus | reverse complement strand
ACCCAAAGAGGGCAGCACTAAGACGGTTTTAGACCAAAGTTTGCCGAATATAACAAGTTTACATGAAAATTTCAAAAATTGCACAGTAACAAGAAGACAGCACCAGTAGAGACCCATTTGGGGTTTAGTTACTCTTTAAGTATGCCCACATTAGTCATGTCTCTGGGACTGATTCATTATGAGTGGCACAACACATTTTGATGCTGAACCATGGCAAAAAAAGGCCAGTTATTTCAAAATCAAATGAGAGTGTAAATTACAATAAACAAATGTTATTTGTTGAGTGGCTGAGGGTAAGGTTAAAATTAATTGTTCTCAAAGAAAAACATGTTCACTGGTTCAATGCCAGGGTAGTATGCATTATGTAACTGGATTAGCTTTAGCCTTTACTATTATATGTATGTTTTAGCAATTAGGAGCAAAATCTAGCCACATCTAATATGCTATCTCCACAAAGAACTGCCTCACATTATCGTTTACATTATGTAATTATTATGTTATTACAATGTGCTTATAGTTTTATTACTGTGTAAGTACTTAGTAATAACACGGATACAACATTTAACCTTCGTAATGTCTTCCCAGAGACTAGCCACTTCTTGTGCTCTGGGGTCATTCTGACCCCCAACTATTTTGGCTGCTGTTTAAGGAGATTGTAAACTTTTTCAGTCAGTTTTGTGTTACACCTTCTGTCCAACACATTACAACAGTGTTTCCCTAAATTTTGGAATTCATGGTACCTAGGCCTTGTTTACAAAATGTATAGCCTATTTTTGAGTAAAGAATAAAATGATACTTGTTACTTTTTTCATATTTTGACTGTACATATTTTTTTAATATTTAACCTATTGCAGATTGGAATAGCTACATTTTAAGTCAATGTGTTGTTTTTGAATATTTTGTAATAGCAGCAAACGCTCTTTGTTCTCTGGGGTCATTCTGACCCCAACTGGTTATATATATATAATTTTAAGTAATTATATCGGCGAAAACATTGTCTATGGAATCACGTCGGTGTTCGTCCGTGTCCGCAGATCCTAGCTGTGAACGCGATAACTCAAAAACTAAATGCCGGATCAGTTTAAACATTTTCACTCAGGTACATACCATAAAGATGCCGAACTGTATCGATTTGGGTGCTTCTTTGATTAATATTAATTAAGTAATTAATTAATAACGGGCCAAAACTCTGAACACAAAACTCAAAAAGTCTTTGCTGGATCTTTTTCAACTGTTGCACAGAGGTACATATCATGAAGATGCAGAACTGGATTGAGTTTAGTACATCTTCGAATAATGACAATTAAGTAATTCACGAATTAATGTTTTGATGCACTTTTATTGAGCCAATAATCCTGCTGAACATAATAGAAATCGTGTGAATGTTGGCACATTGAGCCGGGCAATTGTATACTTAATGTACATAGGCACATTACAGAGGTCAAATAATGAATGCCTCTATAGTGCCCCCATGTTTATGACCCCTATGGGACCCTGGACACACTTACTTTGGCAGAGAGCAATGAAACTTGGTACAGTGATTCTCCACGGTGTACCCAACATAAAATATGATTATGACCCCACCCTACAACAAACAGGAAATCAGCCATATTGGTTTGAAATGGTGAAGTCAGGTATATTTGACAGCCTCTAACTTGCACATACTTTCCCCTATTAGGCTCAAATCTGAAATACCTAATGACCCCCCGGCCCTGAACACATCTGACCAATATGATGGCAGTTTCCTCTATAGCACCCCCTATAGACTGAATGAAAATTTACAAAATCTGGCAAAAACATTCTTCACAAACATCCAGACAAATGAAAAAAGTAAAATAGACCCTTCCCATGTTTGTCATGGTTTGGGGGCGGGGCCTCTTATTTGCTCGTTAACAATATAAAAACCCTTAGAAATCGCACAATGTCTGATTAAGGTGCCCCTTGGTGCTAGTTATAGCACCAAATATAGTTAAAGATAATAAATAGTCATATATTTATCACATATCATGGTTCCCAAGAGTACTGGGGCAAAACATGCACTATCCGTTATAGTTATATAGGCCTATGAAAGGTTCATACTGTATTTTTGTATTTGGTAGTATAAAATTATATAACCATTAGCCACTATCCACAGTTTAAATCACGCCACACTCTCTTTGTTTGAAGATGCTAGATTTTCAACTAATTTTGTACAAATACAGTGTTTAAGTGGGTGAGCAAACGAGTCCCCATGCAAACCTATACTGACAGCTGGCATGTGCCTTTAGCACACCTAAACAAACAATCAAGCCTTCTGTAAATAGCCTGGCTTCTGGTCATTTGCCTAAACGGCTTTTCCATTTCCATTGTTTTAGATAACAATATTTCAGTAAGTATTGTGAGATTACATTTTAATCGTGGAGATCCATGGTCACCTGGTTATGTCCGCCAAGGAGGTCAAGTTTTTGGTAGCGTTTGTCAAGTTGTCAGTTTGTTAGTCTGTAAGCGACATTACTTAAAAAAAACAACAGAAAACGACTAAACAGATTTTGATTACATTTTCAGGGGGAATATCAGGAATGATGCAGGGAACAATTGATTTGATTTTGGGTGTGATCTGAAACATTGTCTAGATCCAAGAATTTTTTTAAGAGTGCTATCTTTTAGCCCAGAGTACGCCAATACAACACAACACTTCAAAGTGCTCTAAACAAGTAAACAAAACAGTGCATAAAAGAAGTGTATACATTGTTTTATTAGGCTATTGTTGTTTCTGTGGTTTTGATAATTTCATTGTATTAAGATGATTTGAATGATTGTTAATTGAGGTAATAAAAAAACAAAAAAAAAAAAACAAAACAGGATTAGTCAAAAATTATATGTATTTGAAAACCATTGAGCTAATGCAAAAGTGGTGCTTCCTTGAATAAAGTCTCGAATGCTAATAAACTATTAGTTATTAGTAAAACGTAAAAGAATGTTTATATATTTCTCATGAGTTTCTTTATTTGGTCCTGAACAAAATCTTACATTTTTAAAAGAAGCTTGTTGCTGTGCCGAGCATGCGCAAACCGTCGGTATGTAAAGAACAGGAAGTGAACAGTTTGAGAGTCCGCGGATGATGCCAACTACTCCCTTCTTTATGTCAACGAGAACCAGCTGAGCTCAACTTCAGCTGAGAGCACAGGCGAGCGTTTAAGGCCTGCTGACCGTGGATGCTGTGGTTGTCTGTATGGTATTAGTCGTATATTTAGGAACTCGATTGCTTGGTAAGGGCGGGTTTGAATCTGTTTTAATCAGACGCCTCCTCCTCAGGGCTGCGGCTGCTGAATGCTAGCTCGGTAGCCTTTGCATGTCGCTGCTGCACACATAGTTAAAGTTGATTCGATCCTATTCGGAGTGTGATCTAGCAGAAGATGGGGTGCACGCTGAGCACGGACGACAAGGCGGCGCAGGAGCGGAGCAAGATGATCGACAGGAACCTACGGGACGACGGGGAGAAGGCAGCCCGGGAGGTGAAGCTGCTTCTGCTGGGTGAGAGGCACGAAGGGACGGGGAGGGACGGACTCAGGCGAGGGCTGGAGAGAGATCACCGTGGTCTGCAGATAACTTTGAGTCAAACACACGTTTATAGAATACGTTGATGGGCAAAATTAATGTTTATTGATCTGTGGGGGAATTTTCTAAACTTGAGTTGAATCCGATGGAAACAAGTGTGCTGCTGCGCAAGACACTTTAGGGCGTGATAAGAATGATATAGTACTACTAGAAAGTTTACCTGTGACATTTTACATACGTGTATTTCTCTCTGTGGTCCAGTTGTTGTTCACACATGAGCTACACGGCCATTATTTAATTCTGAAAGCCATTTTGGTTGGCCGGAGTCCGTTAAGCTAATTTAGCGAAGCAATTAGCAGTTGAGCTAGCTCTCTAAAGCTAGCCTGGATTAGTCCCTAAGCTGACTGCCACACAGTTAAATACTGTCTGGGATTTGTGCAAAGCCACTTGAACGGATTCATTAACGCAGCATTTATATTTACATTTCAAAACTTATTTTACACTCTTTACCAAAAATAAGGTTTATACTTTTATTTAATTCACAGGGAGTAAGTTGTTTTGATTTAGATGATTGATAATATAATTCTGTCCTGTGCAGGTTCACTAGAAATGCAAATTAAATTACATCTTAAAGCGTTTTTAATCTTTGTAGTAAAGTAAAAATTTAGGCCACAGGATTGTGTATAACACATACCTGTGTGTAGGTCTCCATCTATGGACCATATCAGCTCTTTAACCAACACCCCTCAGCTCTCCCTATCAGCTCCTGGATGACCACTGCTGTCACACACGGGAGAGACTGGCAGCATGTCACATAGCAACCTGTGCACCTCTGTTGACAGGAATAAACATCTCTGGCAACTACACACAACTCAAACTCTACCAAAACAGCTAGTGTTGCTGAAGTCATGCATGTCTTCATTGCCTTTGACAGGGTTTTTGAATGCTTCCACAGTGCATTATTTACATTGTTAAAAAGTCCCTCTTTTCAGACTCACTGATCAGAAGTGTGTAGTTGTACCATTGAGATGGCAGTGATTTGAATTTTCATGGTTGTGTTTATTTTCCAGTCACGATTTCCCACTGGCACCTGCAGGAGTTGTGTGTGGTGATTGTGGATCACATGGACAATTACCATATGGTTTTGGATAATGGGATATTAATTTTCTTAACCTCTCTGCAAAGCTGTATGTTCTTTCACAGATAAGAAGCATTATTGCACAGACTTTTAGGTTGCATCTGTATGGAGTCACCCACAGGGGTCTGTTTGCATTATAGCAGTCTGCCCTCTGCAGATGACATGCTCTTGATAGAGGCTGTTGGAGTGGGAGAATTGCCTCCTATCTACCGCAATAATGCAAATCATGTGGATAGATTTGTGTGTGGCTGCAGTTTTGAGGACAGCAGCAGAAGCATTAGAGAGCAAAGCAGACAGTGTGGGTATAGGCTGCTGTGAAATCTGTGATTATTGTGCTTCTTTATTCCAGTGGTTTGGAAGTAAATTCAGTGCGTGTTCTGATATTTGTTGTGTGTTGTGTCTGTTTAACTTATGGGACCACTGCAGTGTGTTCACTAGGGAAAACCTAGTCCCTGCAGACGTCAAGTAATTAAAATGTTGTGTGCTGAGCTCGAGACGCTGCATCTTTGAGGAAGTGTGATAAGTCGAAAAAGAGGATGCATTGCTCTTGAATTCACACTACAATGTAAACGGCAGGGATTACATTATAATGTGTGATTTTCCATGCATAAATGAATGTACATGATGTGCAGCTTGGAGATCTGCCAAGCATTTGTAACCCAGGGATGTCTAAGCTGTGTATAATCTCATTGAGAAGCTGTGCTTGATTAATCCAGTAGCACCGTGACACAGCAGGCAGACTTATGTTTGGTACTTATATAAAACTTTGACATGGTGATTGATGCTTCTGACTGGGCTGCTCAGTGGGCTCACAAAATCGTATATAAAGACAAGATGTCCTGTCAACAATGCCCTCTTGTTTCTTGGTTTATCTCATCATCTGTCTTTCCTCTAGGTGCTGGCGAGTCTGGAAAAAGCACAATTGTAAAACAGATGAAGTAAGTGTGAGCAATGTAAAATGCAACAAAATGTCAAGCAACAATACATTTTGAACCGCGATTAATCGCATTGTTACACAGGAAATTACATAATGCGTTCAGAGCGTCTATTGATGAACTACTGTAGAATTATGTAAAAGTATAAAAAATTATCTCACTTGGCGCTATATAACCAATAAAAAATAACTAGCCTTAAATTCAGAGAGGTTCCTGGTTTGTGTGTGACCGTGATAGAGGGTTGTGAAGGAGAGAAATTATGTAAGGGGAGCATATCATTCAGACTAGTGGTGGTGAGATGAAGCCTCATGAAGCACTGAAGCATTGCAGCCAACTGAGTCACACATGGGTCGATGCCTCAAGGTGCTTTGTTTGCCCCACTGCGCCATCAAGTGGACAAGAAAATGTACAGCATTCTTAGTGTCAAATAATAAAATCATGGGGTTAAAGAATAAAAAATTTAAGCAATTGGGAAGAGCATTGTGATGTGCTTGTGCTTGCTCCCAAGCAGGGGAAAATCTCGCCTTTCTTGCTGGTTCCATCACAAAAAGAAGTAGTTCGAATAGAATGCCAAAATAAGCACAATAACCCAACTACACAAAATGTGAGGGGGAATCCATTGCGTTTCAGTCTTATTTCGAATCGCGAGGCTTCGAATGTCACCGGATACGGCATCGATACGCGCTTCAAAAAAAGCCCCTCTGGATTACTCGGCACACGCTTTGAAGCCTCGACACACGAAAGACGCATCACTACATCTTGACGGGTTTTGGTTTTTGAAGTATAATACCTCTGGTTACACAGATCTTATGTGTGCCTTGCTTTAAGACTTTTCCTAAATCCATATGTTCTTTAGTTACTGTTTCAATAAAATAAAAAGCAAAAAATAAATCTGGTTACTTTTACCGCTACAACCGTCACTTTGACTGCTCTAGTAATTACATTGAATTTTTACCCACAGATGGGGGACAGCATCGCCGTTTCCTATAGCAACTTCTACACATTCACTTTTAGAACTAGCTTCAATCTCATAAAATGCCTTTCTTTTTCTAAAACATTTATCAGTGAAAGAGTCATTCAAATGCTTCATAACATAGATGATGTTGATTTTGCCCATGACAGAGAAACTGATAATGACTTGTGGCCGGGCTTTTGATAAAATAATAAGTTTGGACTGTATTTTTAAGCCAACATTGCCATATGGGCTAATATTGTAGTGTGCTAGTAGAATTTTGGGCAATGACATCCTTGCCGCTCTTGCATCCTATTGGCCAGAACTCCGACTGTCAAATTGACCGCCTTGGGAGTTCTAGGAGTATTACATTTCTGGGAGTCCTAGTGTTAAGTCATGTAGTTTAATTTATCCTTGTGTTTGTGTGTTAGGATTATCCACGAGGCGGGCTACTCAGAGGAGGAGTGTAAACAGTACAAGGCTGTGGTCTACAGCAACACCATCCAGTCTATCATCGCCATCATCCGAGCTATGGGCCGCCTCAAGATCGATTTTGCTGACTCTGCCAGGGCGGTAAGACTCTAATAAGCTGCCTATACTGTCCTCCTTTTTACATTACCATGAAATGGTGCTTTTTAGGGATACACAGATAAATTGGCTCAACACTGAAAAGATAACTTCCAAATAGGGTTGTCAAAAAATCGATACCTTGATACTAAAACTGGTATCTAAATTATATACTAGATTGAAAAAATATCGATAATATGCTGTCTTTTTACCACCTCCAGTTGACGCGCACACACACAGGACATCCCGCTCTGACATCTTCTAAAGTACGAGTGTCAGAGCAGAGGTACACAGATATCTTATTTACTCAAACCAACGCATGTGAAGCTGAGAGTAAAGCAAAAGAGGAATGGAAAGCATTCTGTGTGGAACTTCTGGTCCTTCATCGGCTGTATCATGCTACTGTCTACACTAAAAATGTTTTGCACATTTTACAGTCTTTTTTTTTTTTTTGGATACATTTGGGTTACCATTTTATGTTTTGCAACTTGAAACACAAAAATGATCTGCTATAAGCTGTTTTGTGGAGCTCCCACTTGGACTTAATAGCAAATGGTCTGATTAGGCGCCTATATCTTTTAAGACAGGAACAAACATTTGACATTTGTGGTGGTTTTTGGGGGTTTCCAAAAATAAACTCCAACCACTTTTTACTTCTGGTATATAAACCTTGACACCCTCACAGCTGAACACACAGCTCCAATCAACATTGGTGGTAAGCTAGCAAAGGAGCTCTAGAGCTTCACTGGCTGTGTTTGTTGAGAGCAAGAGCAAGTCCTAGAGAGGATCACTAATAGTTCGACTATAATCAACATAAAGGATTTCCCAAACGTGCGTGAATGAAACAAAACACATTTTTGTAAATGTGTTTGAGGTCAACACAACATTATAACAGAGTTAGAAGCTCAGAAAAGTTGATTTTGCAGAATATTATATATATTTATCACGTCACGGACTTCAGGATCCATTGTTTTTCGGTGTGTATTATCGTTTTTCTGTTGGCACCCCTTTTGGTCCACTGTAGAATGTGCTTAGAAGACAAATAAACCATTATTTTATTAAAAATTAAGAGTTAAATATTGTTGGCATAATTACTACCTCAATAAAAGAAGTGGAAATATAAGTGTATTTTTAAAATTGTATAAAAAATGTATAGACTAGATTATCAAGGTTTTCTTTAATATCAAAACTGAGATGAAATGTTAGTATTGTGAAAACACATACTTCAGAAGCCAGTAACAATATTTTGAAACCAATCAGGTTTAGAAAAGCAGCAGACATCAGGCTCAACGGGCAAAAGGACAGTCTAAATTTTTTCTTTCCTTTTTATAAAAAAAACATGTACTACCTATAACTATATATAATTTTATTAACGCTAAACTATCGACATTGAAATATCAGCCTAGAGCGTTCATGTCGGTGCATCCCATGGCTTTTTCATAATCCTACACAACACTTTATGCTCGAAGCTCCACTGTATTTTAGGAAAGCATTGCCACATGAGCTGTATGTGTGCCCACCAGCCGACATGTCTTGTTATTCAAAACACATAAACTGACTGTTGGATTGTTGAGTTGGAAGCAAATAAATGACTAATCCTTGACAGTGCCTGTGCACTTCTGATGCTATAAATGACAACAGTACAGAATGTCTAGTTCTCAAAAGTTTTTTTTTTTTCATTTAATAGTATAACAAGGCTTAGCTGCATGACTGGCTTTTACACTAGAACTGACATTTTTAATGCTGATGAAATTCTGTACCCCCACCAATTTAACACATTTTCACGATAAGATTATTGAGTGTTTGTGAATGTACTGTATGTCATTTACCAGCTTTTGTTTATTTCAAATGTTCATGACTAACATCCTCCATATTATGTGGTGTTAGGATGATGCCCGTCAGCTGTTTGTTCTGGCGGGCTCTGCTGAGGAGGGCTTCATGACCGGAGAGCTGGCCGGGGTCATCCAGAGACTGTGGAAGGATGGAGGAGTACAAGCCTGTTTCAGCCGCTCCCGGGAGTACCAGCTCAACGACTCCGCTGCATAGTGAGTATACAAGTACTATAATACTACTATATTACTATAGGGAGTATACCAGTACTTAGCATAGTGACTATACAGGTACAAGCTGAACCATTTGACAGCATAATGAATATACTGTGCCATAGTAAGTATACCATTTTTCTATGGAGGCACAACAAAGCATTGTATTTAGCTATATTAAAATCACAGAATTCTACAGGTAACACACAACTGATACATTACATCTTGGTTTATGAGGCTCTACTTTTGGATAGGACTCGATTTGAACTGTCTAACTACTTAAAAACAATAGCTGTAGCTAACAACACAGTCCATTTGCTCAGCATATGCTTCTGTAGATTTAGAGCATTGTTCCATTTTCAAACCAGGGACCGCTTTGCCATAAAGACAGGATTTGTGGAACACCTAACATTGTCATATAAAGAGTGATTTTAGATTTTGTGTAGTGTTGAACAAAAGTGAACTTATTTGTTCCCAAAAATGGTTAATAAAATTGTAATTCTTTCTGACATCTTGTGAACCACCAGGTGTCTGAGCCAGTAGCTCCAAACCTGTTTTCAAGTAGCGCTCTCAAGGATTTATGAATTTTAAAAAACCATGATGAAAAAGGTTGGACACCCCTGACTTGGGGCCTATCATGGATCACAGTTTAGAGAACACCATGTCAAATCATATTAGCCACTGTTTATGGGATGTTTAGGCCAGTGATGGTAGATTGTGGAATAACATTGTACTAAATATGAAGTATTCAAAATGGATTCTGGCTCCTTTGCTATAGTCAGAGTGGAGCAACAACATTGCAAAGCTTCAATCCATATGTGTCTTTGAATTGACCCAACTGACGATATTATGGAATCACGTCCGTCCGCAGATCCTAGCTGAGAACGCGAATTCAAAAACAAATTGACGGATTTGCACACAGGTACATACCATTAAGACGCCGAACTGTGTCGATTTGGGTACTTCCACGATGAAAATTAATTAATTAATTAATTAATTAATTAATTAATTAATTACGGACCAAATTAATTAATTACGAGCCAAAACTTAACGCAATAACTCAAAAAGTATTTGCTGGATCTTTATCAACTGTTGCACACAGGTACATATCATGAAAATGCAGAACTGGATTGAGTTTGATACATCTTCGATTAATGACAATGTTTTGATCAGTGGCGGCTGGTGGTGCCACCACAAGGGGGGGCTGTTGTATATTTTGTGCTTTCAAGCAAAAACAATAGATATATATATATATATATCACTTAATTCATATCCCATGTCATTAACAAATCATGGAAATAAGAATTTGAAGCAACACCCTTTGAAAAACACTTTTTTTACTTTAATTGAAAGACCTTTGTAAGAAAAGTTACAAATTAAAGAGTTGGAACCAGACTGAACTGGGTATATAAACCATTTCTCCGCTAGTGCTAAACTACAAAAAGCAGGACTAACCCAGGTCTAAATTGGGTCTACAACTGGGTCTAAACCATCTAGTT
>JAVQKC010028754.1:0-12830 GCA_036025475.1 Philypnodon macrostomus | reverse complement strand
AGGTTTGTTTTAGTTTAGGTTAGGTTAGTTTAGTTTAGTTTAGTTTTAGTTTACTTTAGGTTAGTGTAGTTTAGCTTAGTTTTAGTTTAGTTCAGGTTAGTTTATGTTAGTTTTAGTTTAGTTTAGGTTAGTTTTAGTTTAGTTTAGTTTAGTTTTAGGTTAGGTTAGGTTTGTTTTAGTTCAGGTTAGTTTAGTTTTAGTTTAGGTTAGGTTAGTTTTAGTCTAGGTTAGGTTAGTTTTAGTTCAGGTTAGTTTAGTTTAGGTTATGTTAGGTTTGTTTTAGTTTAGTTTAGTTTTAGTTTACTTTAGGTTAGTTTAGTTTAGCTTAGTTTAGTTCAGGTTAGTTTATGTTAGTTTTAGTTTAATTTAGTTTAGGTTAGTTTTAGTTTAGTTTAGTTTTAGTTTAGTTTAGTTTAGTTTAGTTTAGTTTAGTTTAGTTTAGTTTAAGTTTTAGTTTTAGTTAAGTTTAGTTTAGTTTAGTTTAGTTTAGTTTTCGTACTTATAACTTAGTTAGCACTGTTCCACATTCTAACTCCAGCAACAGAAATGATTCTCATTTAGAGTTCCTTTTTGGACTTTTGCAAAAGAAATGTACATTTATCTCTGAAATCATGAAATCACAGTTAATATTTTAGTCTTCTTTTGAGTGTGAATGCTTCCAGACGGGTTTAAAATGTGCCTTTGACTGAATCTTGATTTAAAAACAATATCGCGAATCCAATAAATGACCATATTTGTCATCAAAATCACAATTCGATATGTTTTTTTAAGCGTGCAGCCAAAATGTCAGCCATGATGAGGATGTCAAGTCAACAAGAAAGGGGCTTTGGAAAAGAGCATATATGTATATCTTTCAATCCGATTTTAATAGTAGTCAAAGTCTGTAGTCTCGGGGCAGACTGAAGGAAGTGTGGCAACCATACCCTGCCTACAGACTCTCCAAATACTAACCGATTCATGTGGGTCAGGTGCCTTGCTCAAGGACACTATGGCAGGGGGATAAACTGGACTACCAGCAATGCCACTGCCATTTTCAAACCAAATTACTCCATCTTCTGCTGTTAGGACCTAGGCAGTGCTGTCTAAAGGAACATTGAGGGCACATAGCTGTAGAAATAGAAGAGGAGTATAATCAATAGTTTTCCCAATACACCACCTCCACTTCATGTTGCTAAAAGGCTCTTCAGCAGACAGCACCACACATCATTTTAACCCAGCAACCAGCCAATGACAGATCACCACTGACTCAGACCCACATCAATATGACTGGAAAAGTGATCATTGTGTATGATAGCCCCAGAAATTCAGCTTTGTCCGGCCCAAAATGAATGTGTAAATATACTTGGCAAAAATCATGGTGTTCAGTTCAGCCTTGACAAAAAGGACAAAATATGGCGTGAAAAAGAACTAAACCAGGACTAATTGAGACAAAACCTAGTCTAAATCAGGTCAGAACCAGGGCTAGGGCTAAAGGACTAACCAGGTTTAAACTACACCAAACAAGAACTAAACTAGGACTTAAACTAAGTACTGAAACAGGTTTATTCAGAGATAAAGCAGGTCTAAATTAAATCCGGTCTGAACCAGATTTAAGATACATCTAAACAAGGACTAAACCAGGACTAAGTCAAGACTAAACCAGGTCTAAGCCAGGACTAAACCAGGTATAAACTAGGTCTAAACCAGGATTAAACCAAGACTAAACCAGCTCTAGACATCAGGACTAAACCAGGTCTAAACCAGGACTAAACAAGGACTAAACCAGGTCTAGACATCAGGACTAAACCAGGTCTAAACCAGGACTAAACAAGGACTAAACCAGGTCTAAACCAGGACTAAACAAGTTTTAAACCAGAACAAAACCAAGACTAAACAAGTTTTAAACCAGAACAAAACCAAGACTAAACCAGGTCTAAACCAGGACTAGACCAGGTCTAAGCCAGGACTAAACCAAGACTAAACCAGGATTAAGCCAGGTCTAAACCAGCTCTAAACAAGGACTAAACCAGGTGTAAACAGGACTTATAAATGTATTTAGAAATAAACTATGACTAAACCAAGTCTGAACTAAACCAGAACTAAGAAAGGTCTCAATCAGTACTAAGTTAGGTCTCTTGAGGCATGCCCCAGGTCTGAACCAGATCTAAAAACTAAACCAGGACTATACTGGGTCTAAACAAGGACTAAAACAGATCTATTCAGGTATAAACCAGTTCTAAAGTAAGACAAAATCATGTCCAAACCAACTATAATCAATGACTTAACAAGGACTAAGCTGGGTTTAAACCAGGACTTGTCTAAACTGTGCAAAATCCAGGACTAAATGGCACCAGACACCCTGACATGCATAGGCTCCTGGACCACAGTTTGAGAACCGCTTCTCTAGACGCAAATGAAGTTGTGAATATGATGTTATGAATGAGATTAAGACATCATTTAACCCACACTTCAGGGATATTCATGGCCGTCCCTGACACCGCCTTATGCCTGGCATTTCAGAGATCAATTTCTGATAATTAGGCCTGTCATTGTTACAGAGAGGAAATGGGAGGAAAGGACAGGACTCCAGACAATTGAAGTGTGGCCTCCTTTAAGGTCTACATCAAGATAATGGCTCACATAAGAAACCATTTGTTAATGTGTCTCAGAACGTCAAAGTAAAACACAGTGATCACTTAAGGGAACATATTGCTTCAACACTATTTTATGAAGAATACAGTTTATGGACTTGTACAGTTTTTTCATCTTTTGTCCGACTGTAGGTGACTGGCCATATAGTTGCAGGGCTAACCCAAAAACGCACAGGCAACACAGGAAGCCTGAAAAGCAGGACTAACAGGCTTAAAAAAGTTTCTCTCGTCTGTCTCGTCTCAGTCTCGGACACAGTTTGACTCTCGTCTGCAACATCAAATTTATTACTTTTATGATATAGCATTTTTAATTTTTTACAAATTCATTCTTTATCATAAAAAATATTTTCTGCCATTATCACTAATTACTCAGAGGGACTGTAATTGGCCTCCACCAAAAGCACTTTTTAACTGAGTCGACTGAAGCTAGGTATATAAAAAATATATATTTCTTAAGTGTGATGGTAGACATGGCTATCATCATATTCTGTAAAAAGACAAACTGTTTTGTATTAGCCCTGCCTCAGTATATTTTATTAATATACATTTCAAAAACCTATGGTCATGAGCTTTGGGTCATGACCGAAAGGACAAGATCTCGGATACAAGCGGCCGAAATGAGTTTTCTCCGACGGGTGGCTGGGCGCTCCCTTAGAGATAGGGTGAGGAGCTCTGTCACTCGGGAGGAGCTTGGAGTAGAGCCGCTGCTCCTCCACATCGAGAGGAGTCAGCTGAGGTGGCTCTGTTTCGGATGCCCCCTGGACGCCTCCCCCGGGAGGTGTTTCAGGCAGGTCCCACCGGAAGGAGGCCCCGGGGAAGACCCAGGACACGCTGGAGGGATAATGTCTCTCGGCTGGCCTGGGAACGCCTCGGGATTCCTCCTGAAGACCTGGAGGAAGTGTCTGGGGAGAGGGAAGTCTGGGCGTCCCTGCTTAGACTGCTGCCTCCGCGACCCGGCCCCGGATAAGCGGATGAAGATGGATGGAAGATATTGGCAGCCTGCATTTCGGTTTATTTTTTTTCCTCTTGCGCCGCAACTACACGACATTATTTGCACAATGAACCACTTAAAAGGCAAATTTAAGCCATTTATTACTTGTATTATTCCAGCAGTGGAGTAACTTTTCTGGAAAAACACTCAATTATAAACTTCTGAATAAATTGTTAAGGAGACGCAGATATGACTATCACACAAAACTTTGACTAAATGCCATAATTAGCATTAGCGATCTGCGCATGGATCCTGCTCCCATTCACTCCATTAAACTCAATGAAAATCAATTCATTTGACACAGCATAAGAGGAAAACATTGAGAGAGCATTAATTGAACCTTTCTCAAAATACTCACTGATATGAAGGAAGGGTTTTCCATCAGATTGATTGAAAATTCACATCATGGCATCATTGCATGATCCTGCCTGGACATGAGAGGAATCCAATACAGTTCCCTGCAAATAAAATATACACCCATTGGCCACTTTATTAGGTACCATTGTACCTAATAATTTGACAATTGGTTTGGTTACACCTGCTTGATGCATTCAGAGATAATGTAACTCATGGTTATTTGAGCTAATGTGGCTTTTCTATAAACTGGTTTGATGCAATGTGATTGGTCCTTTGAGCTGATGAGTAGGTAACCAGGCCTACCTAATAAAGTGGCCAGTGAGTGTAAATGTTTTTGTGAATCATTGTACAGTTGGTTCATCTTACTTCAGTGTTATATGTAGAAACGGTGTGTAAAATAAGGTTTTGTGACGAGCAGCGAGAGGCTATTTGTCTCTTGGTCCAAACAAGCTGAATCTAAGCAGCAGATCGATACTGATATCTTTAGGCCGCTAACTGCTCCACTAATATATTATTGATGTCCGAGTCCTGGCCGATTGAATTTGGGCCGTACACCGTAGTTCATCTTGATCAGTGGGCCAGCAGGACGCACCAAAAGACAAAAACAAAAAAAACGATATACCGCTGGAAATGTGAACATGAAGCCCATACAAGGTTTTCAGTTTGAGTGATGAGGGAGGCTAACACTACGGCCAGGCTGATTCATGTGCAATTTGCCCAAAAAATACTGTACATAGTGGGCAGTTCCAGTTCCAGCTAGGGGAAGGTTAATTGTGCTGCATGATATGAGAAAAACATTCAATAATAGATAAGATAAGCAAGTTGAATATTACAATATCAAGATTTCTGTGACTATTTCCATTAAGCAGAAATAGTTCATTTATGTTATGATTAAAATTGCTTCAAAATCAAAACTTAAGAGTAAACCAGGACTAAAACAACATCAACGCAGGACTTTAATTATTATTTTTATTATTATTATTATTTAAATAATTCTTAAAACATAACTTATAATATTCTTCATTTAGACTCTTTCAAGAATCTAACTAGAAAACATATGATCAGTGTAAGTCTATGTCAGATTAAATGCCATGGTTTAATTTAGACTTTTGGTATACGGACAATGCATTTGCTAATATTGCTAAAATATCTCTAGATGTAAGCAACTTATCCCACTACAGTTACATCACCAGGTTACTAGCATGTCCAACAATGGCATGTGACTCCCATGTAAAAGGTTTCCAACATCAGCTGTCACCATGTCAAAAGGATGGGTAATACAGGCTGAATGGGAAAAGTCAACTGACAATCAATGAGAGATGATCAACATATTGTCAAGCTGTCATCAAGCTGTGAAATAAAATGTGAATGGAGTATTCATTAAGCAACTATCTTTCAGGTTTTGAGTTTTCGTTTTCATTATTAGGGTTAGGTTATTTAATGTACTTTACCAATGAACTCACTCACTAACCTCCAAATCTTGGCAACACAGCAGCAGTGGTGCAGTGGGTAGGCGCTCTCCCTTCAACCAAAGGGTCGGTGGTTCGAGTCCCCCGTCCACAGCACACGCTGTCGTTGTGTCCCTGGGCAAGACACTTAACCCACATTGCCTATGAATGGATGTGGTTGTGCAATTGGTGTATGGTGGTGGTCGGAGGGGCCGTAGGCGCAAACTGGCAGCCACGCTTCCGACAGTGTGACTGAGTAATACAAAAAATATATATATATCTGTATGCGCTTTGAGAGCGCCTTGGGCATTGTAAAGCGCAATATAAATCCAATAGTTAATTAATTAATTAACATGATTTTTCCAACTGTCTAATGGATTATGAGACTGGTTGCAGTTATTGATGATTAGGTTAACAATAACAACGCCATTTAAACATTTTACACTCTTTGACTGGTTAGGGTGACCACATCATAACAACCTCTGTCCACCTTTAACCAATAGTGATCAATAAGCCCTGGAATCCCTCCCATTCAAACCCTTAAACAAACACATCCATATCAGCAAAGCATTGACCAGTACTTACTGCATTTCTGGCCATATACCACTGTAGTATGGTGCTTCACACAAAGTCTAAATTAATGCAAGAGCGTAGTGTAGATAAATCTTACAGATGTATTACACCATCTATAGTCTGTGTTTTGCTCCAAGACTGAAGGGACCTTGCATTAATTTAATTGAATAGAGACAAGTCATGTTTTATGCATCTTCAATAAACTGTGTCACCTATTTGTTACAGTAGCTGACCCCAGTTCATTTAGAGGGCTTGGTATTGACTTATTGAGATGCGTATGTATTTCTTGTTTGTTTTCCTGCTTAAAAATCCTTGAAAATTGCATACACTATCTGGCCACTTTATTAGGTAGACATAGTGCTAATAAAGTGGCACCTGCTGTACCTGCTTCATGATTTGTCATATTCTTCTTGTGTTCAGAGGTAGTCTTTGGCAGAACTTGATGGGAGTTGGTTATTGGAGCTAATGTTGACATCTTAAACTGATCTCTGTTTTTGCCCATGGAACTGCCACTCACTGGAGATATATATTTTTAAACAATATACCTGTCACCAACAACCAAGCCACGTTCAGTCAAATCACTCCTTTCATCCTTTTGATGTTTGGTTCAAACTTCAGCAGGTAAAAGGGTCTACCTAATAAAGTGGACAGAGGGTGTGCATTATTATGTGTTGTGTTAGGCTTGTGCTTCTTACATTTGCCACATTCTAAGATGTATTCCCAAATGGACTTCATCATTGTCCCTTTTCCCCCTCTTTCTGTTTCTCTATGCAGCAAGCTGCTGTAATCCCACTAATGGAGTGCTTAGCAGGCCAGTTATTCTGACAGTAACTGATGCAGTGTAATTGTATAAAATGTAGAAGTGAATCTTAGTATGATTACATTAAGGCACATAGTAACTCTCTTTGTGATAGCCAATGCATGTTACATATCTTTTAGTATGTCATTGGGGAGACATATTGGAGGATATTGCCAAATCAGGTTTTTCTATTAATGGGACAAGTCATTATTTCTGCACAGCCCTACACTGAAGACTCGATAAATGGAGAATAGAATTGTTAGCTCAGCAAAAATCATTGAAGCTATAGCTATGCTTTCTCTTTGGTCACTTTATTGGGTAGGCCAATACCTGCTTGTGAGCCAAAATAACTAATCTTCCACATTGATTCATGGTGCCAGGTGGACCATTATACGTATTTCAGAAATGAATGATCCACCAGGATTTTCACATACAATCATGTTCACAGAGAATGGTTTGAAAAGAGCAAATATCCAGTGAGCAGCTTTTCAGTGGGCAAGAAAGCCTTGATGACCCAGATAGCCACCCATAACAAAGCAGAAGTCCATCTCACAAAATGAAAAAACTTGAAGCAGGTGGCACCAGCAGCAGAAGACCAGAGCGATTGCCACTTTATTAGGTAATAAAATGGCCTGAGTGTATGATACTTGTGTATATCTTTGTCAATGCTTCAATTACCTCTAGTTGCCCTTCATAACAAATTATTGCATTATTTCAGTGTCATCTTTTTGCTGAGTTGGGGTTTTTGGCCATCTACAGTGGCGATCGTTGTTTGAATGCTGCCTACCTCCTCATATAAAGTCAGTCCCTTCACTCGGAACTGAGCCGTGGCCAGCTCTTCCATTAGCGCTGATTGAAACTGAGGCAGAGCAGATGAAATGCATTCAGTGAAGGTTAAAAGTCTTTGAAGACACACACATTATTGTCACCCATGCATTTAGTCATTGCACGTGCACACCAGACCATAGAGACAGAAATACTCCCACTGGACACTCGGGTAGGTTGTGTTAGTTAACACAAGATAATTAGTGAATGAGATGTCAGCTAACCAATGCATTTAGGCTTACATATGTTTAAGACAAACCTGTTGAAATGACTGTTGTTGGTGCAAGACAGACGACTCTACTGAGTATTTCAAGAACTGCTCGTTTGTTGTGCAAGAACGGTCCCAAATGAAGAAAATATCTAGTGAGCGGCAGTTTTGTGGGCGAAAATGCCAAATCAATGCAAGAGGTCAATTGTGATACTGGCTTGAAATGATAGAAAGATAAAAGTAACTCCAATAACCCTTATTACAACCAAGGTCTAAAGAGTTCTGATTGCACAAAATGTCAAACCTTGTGGCAAATGGGTTGTAGATGACCACACCAAGGCTGCTTTATCAGGTACAGGCTCTACCTAATAAAGTGGCCAGATATATTACCTCATTACCAGCTGTACCATCAGAGTGTGTAGTGTCTCTATGGCGACTAATGAAATAAAGACTGGCATCCATACTTCTATGAGCATGCATGCAAGTGTTTCTTAAAGGGGCCATTCATTAGCCAGAGCTGTCATCTCAGGGCTGCCACGCCACACTGGGTTGAGTAAACGTGTACATGGTGACTGCACAACAAAGTACACAACTGACAATGAGTTATAATGTAGTAAGATGTGAGCAGGCCTGTATAAACACACAGAATGCTATAGGGAAGCATAGGTAAGAATGTATGTAGTTTAAGCAATTTAGAATAATGTTTGTCAGACAAAGCAGATGACAGTATTGTGTGAGACTGTATATTGTTTAATATAAATCAGCCCTTATAGAACTTACATCTCTATCTTCTGCCAATGGTGTCTGGGCCAACAACTTAATACTGCCAATAGAATGCTTAGATGCTACAGTTGGTATTAACTCATCTCAATAGGAGATAGTTTTGGGGGAAAAATACTTAATATGTCCAAGTTACCAACAATGAATGGTTTCCTTCATTAAAACTCTTGGCATGATCTTTAGCAGTGCCAGTTTAACAATATTGAGAAAACATTACACAAAATGCATATTCAAAAATGATAACAAATATCAATTATCCAGCAATCAGTGCAAAGCAATAACAAATGCTTATCAAGCTTTATTCCTGCTCTATTCCTTAAAAGAAACTGTGAATCTGCAATGTGTGTTCACAGGATGTTCACAATGTGCCTTGAGCTTGTTCCGGGCAAAAAAACGATCTTTTCAACCAAAGGGACAGTCGGGAGGAAGAGGAAGAGGAGGAGACAGTGGTAATCAGGGCTGAGCTGTAAGTGCAGACAGAGGTAGGTTCAGCCCTTGTTTTTGATGAAGTGTGGTTGTCCTGCTGAGACACCAAACTATTTATACACAACACACTGACAGCCCACGGCCCGGAAGAGAAAACTGCTACACTCACCGCTCCGGCTTTCTAATCCCTCCATCCTTCACCACGGGCCAAAACGCAAACAAGCAAATCAATTTCATACACACTAGATGGTTGGGCAATAAATTCTTACTGATAACATAACAGCAATAAGGAATAGTAGATAACTTATTTATATATACCCTTTCACGATGTATATTTCCAAATGGATTTTCTCTACTCTTTAGTGTTCTACTTCTGTACATGTCCAGATCACCTCAACTGTGGCCTTTCTGAGTTAATCTCCAAAACATCAAACATGATCCTTATCATAAACAAAGAGAGCACCAACATATTGAGCTCTGCTACCTTCAGCTCTGTCAATGTTGTTGCCATTGTGGTAAATGTATAGTCATTGCCCAATTTGATTGATAAGTGAATATGAAAAGCAATGGTAGAAGTTGGATTGCTCATAAACACTTATATATAACGGTTTTAAAATAACTTAACTACAAATCCTCAATGAAATCAGAAATCAGGCTAAATGTATGTGACAAAATAAATAATTTAATCATGAATTTGCTTTCTATGTTTCTTATCTTTTATTGGTCAACACTCCCAATTATTTACTATGAGATTTTTCCATTCAACAATTCACTAGATCTGACAATACAGTACGAGAGAACATGCACACCGTTTTCAATTAGACATTAGTATTACAGATTCATGGCACTTTACTTGTGACAAATGACCCTTTTTGTGAGTATTTTGACAGAGTCACTACATCCACTATTAACCTGTTATATAAGAGGCCCGCATTATTACGAGCTGCTTGAAACATAATTACACATTCTGTCAGCTCTGACTGCATAAGCCTCATTTATTAGAAACCCTCTTTGTAGTGAAACGTACAATCACAGAGGTGCCATTCCCATATTAATACATTAAAATGCCAGTGCTATATGTTAAAATGTCAAACCTATTAATGGTACTGCCAGTCTGCTGAGCTAAAATGTCAGGCAAACAATTGTAGCAGGAAATAAACAGAAAAACAGTGGAGTCTTTGAGGTGACTCATTCAGAACATGCAAATAATATTTAACCAATGAAAAACTAGATAAGAAAACGCCAGGTCTGCATTATTCTACTTTTTATTAGCTATCCCATTCTGTAAAAGCATGTTGGAAAGCAAATTGTGTTTCTTGCAATACTTGTGACCTGACCCGAGGCTTTCAGGGACAAGGACCGGTGCACTCATTCTTGCAAGGCTGGCTTTTTACCAAGTGACGGATAAGGGCCAAGTCTCAAAATATTTCTGAACATTTTATTGACATTTTAGCCAAGCACAGACAATCAATGAAGGACTAGACTTGGACAAAGTCTTTTTTAAGGACTGATTGTAGGTCAAGACAAAGGGACTTACATGGAAAGGTTTTCACACCAACTTCACTTCATGTAAATGCATACCCACTGGCTATAGAATAAAATAATATATATTTATTAAAATCTATTTAAAAAATCTATTAAAATTAGTAAATGCCATTCCCTACATTGATTACCATTTTGTTATTTTCAGTTTAACACATTTCTTACATTGGTCTTTGCCCCTCTGGACTAGTGTCACATCACTTATATTCTATATTTCCAATCAAAATATTTGTTTATATTGTCAAATCTTATTGTACATCTCAAACAGTAAACATTTTGAGCTCTGATGAGGGTTTACAAATCTACAGGTTTGTGAAGAGGCCCCACTGAGAGGCTTCAATCACTCTGTAGGAGGTCAGTGACATAAGTCCAAAGTCACCTTCAGCTGATTGGAGCAGTTCAGTCGAGAGTTCGAGATGAGCAGACGCTGAAGAGGAGCACTTCATGAATCCTGTTAATTCACTCATCAGTGTGACTAAAATAACATGGGTTCTGACCTATTGGTTAGACTAGAGAAAAAGCAAATGTGGGTTATACTGCCAAAGGTGCACAAGGGGTATTTGGTATCCCTAGTGCCAAATGAAGACAGATGCTTCACTATGTAATCTTTTTTATATTATATAAAATTAAGTATTGAAAAAGGCAACATTCAACATCTTATTTTGGGTGACACAAAATAGTTGTGTTGTCTGTGTATGTGGTGTTTTTGGGTCATGTGTGTCTTTTATGGACCTTGAGTCAACAATAGATGATGATGATAATGATGATAATGATGATGATGATGATGATGATGATGAATGAAATACAGCAATTGGTATTTTACCTCGTCGCTTACATTGCTGAGACACTGTTCTCTAAAAAGAGTTCAATCAATGCATTTGGCTTACTAACATTGGTTAAATTAGGCCATATACAGTTTGCATAAGGTATCAGAATATACACATAAAATATATTATATAAAGCTATGCTATTCAAAAAAACAGTACAGTATAGATCCCAAAATACACATTTCAAATCTCTGAGGTGAGCTTTCTCATTCTGCTAAAATACAATCCCTATTTAGCCCAAACCAGCCAGTGTTAAAGGAAGATGGCAAACCATGAGAGAGTGTCTGTCCCTTCAGCTGATAGACCCAGGCTGTGCTATTCATTACTCCCCGAACGCCAGCCGGTGTCAGTTATATTACCACAAAGCTGGCCCTGACTGACGGCCGCGAGTGGGGGGAGAAAAATGGCACCAAAATACGACTATGGATGCCCCAGGAGAAAAACAAGGCAGTGGTTTTGATGGATGGGTGCATTTGACCCGGGCGGGGCGCAAGTCTGGGGCAATGCTCTTTCACAGGAGAGACTGGGCCAAGCTGATGCCCCTCTGCGCAGCACGGGACACCCCTGTCAAGATGAGACGCACTCCACTAAGCGGCCCCTGTCACGGCTTCTATCACCAGTGTCAAAACAGAGATGCTCCATATTCAAAAGTGTGATGGGAACACACAGTGAGGCCATCGGAGAGAGAGACACGTAAAAAATACAGCACAATATACCAGTAATCCAAAACATACATTATGGCATATTTCTGGTACGCCATCAGGCCCTTTAATAGGTACAAATGTAGACACTGTACCTAATAAAAGAAAGAAAATCTCCTTTCTTCTTAATTATGATGCTTGCTTTACACACAGATTTGTATTCAAACTTCAAAGGTTTATCAAACTTCAAACTTCAAAAGTTTATTTGTCATATGCAGGTTCAAAACAAGGTCAACAATGCATTGAAATGCTTTGGATCAGAAGAACCGTTAGACTCGCTAAGATAGTCAAGAAGTACTAGTAGCATGCAGTAATAGTACATGGTGAAAAAGTGTTTGCAAAAAAGAGTAAATAATATAATAAACATATAATAAAAAATAAGTACAATAAAAATACATGGTGCAGGTAGGATTAAATAAGGTATAAGTAGAGTATTTCACAGGTGGTAAAATTACTTCAAATGAATTTCCTATTGCACATGATATAGTATTGCACAAGTAGCGTTGACAGTGAGGTAGTGATATACATAATACATTCATATAATGCAGCAGCAGTAAACATATTATGTAAAGTGGTTTAGTGCAGGATTATTGAGAGTTCAGTATTATTGGGAGCATTATTGAGAGTTCAGTAGTCTGACAGCATGGGGGTAGTAACTGTCTTTGAGTATTGTACCTATGACATAACTAACTCCATCTGCTTCAAGTAGCTAAATTGATCTAC
>JAVQKC010028750.1:0-17180 GCA_036025475.1 Philypnodon macrostomus | reverse complement strand
TCTGGGGGCCCCCGTAAAGATCTTTTAATTGGCCCCACTTTGGGAACCACTGCTCTATCTGATCAAACCATGCATATATGTTCAAGACAAAGACTGCTTAAGTTCCAGATAACAGATTTACAAACAGCCAGTTATTCAGTGAGTAGTCTGTTCTGTTTAAAGGTTCATACATAGTACTTACCAAAGCTATATGAAAATGTAAGACGTGCTAAAATTATATCTAATATTGCCCTTTTATTTCCAGTGGTTTAGCCTTTGTCCAGGGGAAGCTAATACCTATACCAGCTCTATGGGATTGAATTTCAATTATAAGCCCAGCTTTATATTTCATGTCTGGCTGACCTCATTATTTAGTAACACATTCTCCTCCATCTCCTCCACATGTATGTATGATGGCTATATGAGCTGCTTCTTCCACATTCGCTGGGCTAATATCCGACAGATCGAGCTTCATGATTAGCTTGCAGTTCAGCTGGGATACTGATATGGTAATTGTAACCCTTATTAGAATTTTTTGATTTGATTATCTATACTAAACTAAACTATAACAAAAATTGGATTATTCGTTTAGACCTCTGATAGGCCTGCTTTTGATGATTTAGACCTGGTTCTACTGGTTTACACCATTATTGTCCTGATTTTTGGCTCCGTTCGGCTGGATAAACTGGCACTTAGAAATCCAAATATGGATTTTGTACCTAGTTTGAAAAGATTGAGAACCAATGCACTAAACCATTAATGTGCCTATCCTATAACTAAATTGCGCTAGTGATAATCTGACCAGTAAAGGTTTAAAAAGCCTACAAATGTATTTACGTTACTACATAATTACACTGCTAAAACTTCCCAGCATCCTTTATGATCCTCTTGTCTTTGCCCAGATAGTGTCAGTGTTATTGAATTGTCACCTCAGCGTTCCAACTCACAGCAGTACATCACATACCGCTCTATAAATCCAGCTCACATAAATGTTTACTCCTCCTGGTATAACTTCAAATGGTTTAGACCTGGTTTAGTCCTGGTGTAGTCACAGTTTAGGCCTTGTTTTGTCCTGTTTTTACTTGCTTTGGGCTTCTGGTGGATGGACTAGACTTGCAATGGCTTGGACCTGGCTTAGTCCTGGTTTATACTTGGTTTAGTTCTAGTTTATACTTGGTTTAGTACTAGTTTATACTTGGTTTAGTCCTGGTTTATACTTGGTTTAGTCGTAGTTTATACTTGGTTTAGTACTAGTTTATAATTGGATTAGTCCTGGTTTAGACCTGGTTTAGTCCTAGTTTATACTTGGTTTAGTCCTAGTTTATACTTGGTTTAGTCCTGGTTTAGTCCTAGTTTATACTTGGTTTAGTCCTGGTTTATACTTGGTTTAGTCCTGGTTTAGACCTAGTTTAGTCCTAGTTTATACTTGGTTTAGTCCTGGTTTAAACCTAGTTTAGTCCTGGTTTATACTTGGTTTAGTCCTAGTTTAGACCTGGTTTAGACCTTGTTTGCCCTATTTTAGTAGTAATTTGTCCAGTAGTTTAAAGTTTAAAAAGTCTACAAATGTATTTACATTACTTCATAATTAGCCCACTATTGAAATGTCAGCTCAGCGTTCCCACTGCCAGCACTACATCACATACCGCCCTGTAAATCCAGATCACATAAATGTTTACGTCCTTTATCTCCTCTGGTACATAACTTATAATGTCTGCTCACTTCTGCCTCCTTCTACTCCTCTTCCACCCTTTACTGTAGTACAAATCGTTTATCTCTCTTCCTCCATTATGTTAATTAAAAGCATTGCTGCAAGCTCGACAGGGATATGCTTGATATTCAATACTTTCTACAAATACTCCTGGCACGGTTTTCCTGCTCAGCCGTATCAGGACCCCGCTGATTTGAACCCGTGCCCGTTTCCGCCTTTCATTACCGCTATTAAACATGCCATCTCTCTGGGAAGTTTTGGCATGTTATAAGATTTTGTCAGATTAACAAAAGAGAGGAGGGATTATTTTAGTCCCAGCGATGGATGGTTTCTCAGCAACAGGATTTGTTAGGCAGACAATGGCTAAATATGGCTAGTCATATTGGCTCATTCACAGTTTTTTAACACATTAAATAATAATTAGATACAAAGCCCCTTAAGTAAGCTTTCCCAGTATTTCTCCAGTATTTTTTGTAAGTTAGTCATTTGAAAGTAATTTACCCAATGTGAAGACGATGTGGTACACAATTTGCTTTTGGCACAAACAAAACTATCTCTCTCGCCATTTATCCAACACAATCTTCTCATTCATGGCAATTCCCTTTTAAATGTACGCTAAAAGCTATGTACTTTTGTATGAGCCCGCAGTAAGGCTTTTGATCTCTAAACCTTCAATACTCATGTTAGGTTTTGATATACTCTTGCTCAGAAACCTAGAAACAAAACTCTACTTTAAGTCAAACATTTACCATGATGAAATAAACTCTGACTTTTATCGATGGATTGAGGTATGCAGGAGACCATTTCTGAAAATATGAAGCAGATGAGCTACAGCGGCAGAAAACCAAACCCGAGCCATGTTTTTAGCCATTAGCTTATTTATCGAATTGAAAAGGTCAT
Organism: Philypnodon macrostomus; assembly: GCA_036025475.1. Taxonomy (NCBI): domain Eukaryota; kingdom Metazoa; phylum Chordata; class Actinopteri; order Gobiiformes; family Eleotridae; genus Philypnodon; species Philypnodon macrostomus. The sequence continues at coordinate 14,593 of JAVQKC010028750.1, read as the reverse complement.
ACAGAGGATTTCACATCTTCTCATTCTTATTGTAAGCCTACAGTTGATTCCCCTGAAGTCGACGAACGAGGCCCCACAGCTGGCAGTTGTTGATGAGGAGCTAAACATATGTATTTAGGCGCTACGCTAATCGTCTTTGAGCACGATCCAAGGGGAGCATATGGAGCTGGAAGGAAGTCTTTCACAGAGCTGGCATTGTGTTGCATGCTGGCATGATCTGCTAAATCCCAAGAGGAAGCATCAGCATTAGCATTAGCATTAGCATTAGCGATAGCACTTTCTTCTACTGTGGTGGCAGAAAGTATGTTGTACCATGTGGGAGTTTGAGTTGTTTAGGATTCAAAATGCTATAGAAAGAATATGATAGAAAGGATAGATTAACTTGGATCCATTTTTGCTCCGAGGTGTTGCTTCGCATTTGGGTCAGCCATACTGCAACCTAAGCTTAAAATATAACAATGCAAATTACAGATCTAAACTTGGTCCCATAGCTAATTATTCCTGCTTTTTACAAATTTATGCAGTGTATTTTGTTATTTAGGCTACATAGTCTATAAAAATCCTTCCTGGGTTTGGCATTTTTGACCCTCAGTCGAATGAGACTGCAGAGAGCGTGTTGTAGGCTGCGTGCAAATACATGTTATTTGTATAAAACCTCTCAATCACAAAAAATATTGAGAGGGGCTAAAATGAGGGGCACAAAAGTCAGACCAAACCAGACCATATTTGAATATTATAGTAAAATTAATGTTTTTAAATGTGTCTTACATGTTTAACGTGGTGAGCTATTGTACCGGTTTGCCATACCATTATGAATCAAACCTATTTAGAAAGAATTCTGTTATTCATCTGAATATGGTGAGAACCTGCATGCGTAGAGTAGATTATTCTCTTGTCAAACTTCAATTAATAAAAAGGTCTGTATTACTGATCTCAAATCACTTTTTATAAAGACAGAGAATAGAAATGTGTTTTAATTCTCAAGCTACAATTTTTATAATAACCCTTATTATCACATTTAAGTCATTCAGTCCTGTTATTTTTACCTGCAGATGAGATTCTTTATATTCTCAGGGTTTTCGAAGGTACAAATTCACCTCAATTTTTACTTTCCTTTGATTTTTACAGGTGCTGGACAAGGGAAACTATTTTAACCAGCAAGGCAATATATGTTTTAATCATTTAGTCATTGTGTTTCGAGGACGGAACAATTAGGACTCACTGAAGGTTCTTTGATGAGTGAATTTCTAAAGAAACTTGCAAAAAATTGGACATAGTTCTACTTTTTAATTTGTGTGAGCAAATATGCCACAATGTCTTAATATGGCATCAGTCTAAAAAGAGTAGGTTTTTAGGAACTGTAAACATCACATTAATATACACAATAAAATCGTCATTATATTGAATAAAATACAGTCCCTATTTCACTTAATTCTTAGGTGAACCTCACATTATCTCAACAATTTGTATTCTGTTCTTGAGCCTGTACTTGAGGTAACTGACCTTGATGTGTTTTCTTCTTTCATGAAGAAATCCAATGTCAAGGTTTTAGGGTCATTCTTTTGTACGGACAGACAAGGATTAAAAATATTAGGCTTGATTACTTAAACATTAGGAAGACTCACGAAATAGTCTAAATACTAAATACCCTTTGTTCTGGATCTGTCAATCTGCTTCCTGCCTCTGTATGAAAATTTTAATCCTAGAGTAGTTTTTCACCTTCATGACATAACCGCCAATGAGCAGCTCACAAAAGCAAGTACTTAATATAGGATGAAGTGTGTGGTCATGTAATCCTATAAGACCCATTACAACAACATAACCACACTGCAGTATAAATGAAGCCAACAAAGGGATACAACTCTTAAGCGTATTACTCCCTGCTCCTGAGAATCGAATGCTCTATTCTATTATGATGATGGTCTTAAATGTGGGCTGTACGTGAAGTGTTTAACAGGATTGGAAGAGTTGGGGATTTGAAGAGAGTTACTGGACCCTTCTGAGAACCAACCCCTTTTCAGTTTTATGTTTGTGAATAAAACTGTGTCACTGTGAAGACAAATGTTTGGAATGAAAAAGAAATGTTTATCTGACCCTTTTCGATGATGTAATGTAAAGTAGGTAATCTGTCATAATTGTATCAGCGAAACGACAATATTATGGACTCACGTTGGTCTGCATCCACAGATCCTACGGGTGAACGTGATAACTCAAAAAACAAATTGCCGGATCAGTTTCAACTTTTCTGGACAGTTACATTTCATGAAGGTGCTGAACAGGATTGAGCTTGGTACTTCTACGATTTATCACAATTAAATAATTAACTAATTAATGCCCTGAAGCACTTTAATGATTAGTGATAATTACTTGAAGCTTGTCTGTTGTCAGGCCAAAACTATTCTCTTCTCAAATCTCTCACAGTTTAATGCATGAGTGAAAAGTACGGCTGTGTTTTGTTTTTTACAAACACAGCATGCCTTACAGACTTAATTAAGCTCTCAGAGATATGATTACAGATCTATGGGATAGTTTAGCCAAAACAGCAGATTAGCATTATGAACCATTAACTACTCCTTTAGAAGAAATACGAGTGGAAATAAGTCATGGAGACAGAATTTTTTGAAGGCATTTTATCATTGATGCATGAACCTATTTTATGATGGTACACTCTACTGTTGACATGTTGACAGTCTAATGATGAAGACTATTGCTGGCATGCAATTAATACTTCCACTTACTTTGGTAGTTTTAGCTATCTTTATCATGTAGACTTGATATTGTTTCAACATGGTTTAGCTGACAAAACGGTATTGCTGTTGGGCCATGGTTTAGCTCAGTCGGTAAGAGCCAGAGGTGGGTAGTACTCAGTTACATTTACTTGAGTAACCTTTTTTAATAAATTGCACTCCATAGAGTAGCTTTACTGCACAATACCTTTTTATTTTTAATTGGGTAATAATATTTTGAAGTAACTTTACTCTTACTTAAGTAAAATCTTGGAAATCTAGAAAGAGAAAGAGTACCTTTACCACCTCTGTGTGTCATGTAAGAACAGCTTTATGTGAAAAATGTGATGTGGAATTTCTGTTCCTTGTGCCTTCATATTTTGAAAATATTATTTACATTTTTAGTTTATCTTTTGAAAACATCAAAATCTGTTTATCATCTTTTTTTTGTCAGATTACCACAAAATTACTTTTTACTTACAACATAGAGTAACATTATTAAGTAACTTACCTTTTCTCAAGTCTGGTAAGAGCCCATATTCAGAGCCTATACACTGGTGTTGTGAGTTTGAATCCAGCTCAACAGTTTACCTGATGTCACTCCCCACTCTTCTCCCGATTCCCTGTCAGTCTACTATATCAAATAAAGCCGAAAAATGTCCAAAAATATCTTCTAAAAAAAGGTATTGCAGTTTGTCAAAATGCCCACATTATTAATACATTTCCATTATAACAGTGAGAGGCAGTTCATTTATCAATTAACCTTTCTGGACAAGAATTCAGCCCTGACAGTTGACGTCTTCATGGAGGAACACTGGAATTTTCACATTAAAACAGCACTAGATTGAAAGAGGTTAAAGACAGGAGGATTGCTTAGTCAATTTTCGAGACATGTCTGAAATAGGATGATCTCCCTGTAGACCTGACCACTGGCATGACTGCACCAGAGAAGCCAGGATAGACAGGGGGTTGAAAGAGGTTGGCAGATTGGAGGATTATGTGGAACGACAGAGCAAGACATACTTTGAAGTGACATGTCGGCAGCCATAGATTTTTGATCGAGACAAACGCGCCGGAGGCATCAAGAGCGCTATAAAGGCGTAGCTCATCGGAGAGGCTTTCGATATTCCATTTATGCCTTTTTTCTGAACTCTTACTTCATCTACATCCTATAAATAGCTGTGGGGTAGGAGCCCGCAGCTGACAAATTGGAAAGTGGTGGCAGTTCATCTCAGGACGGTGCCATGGGGCTAGAGGAGGTGATGACCTGCGAGACATAACCTGATATTGCTATTGCTATTACTCCGTCTAACATGAGTAAAGAGAGGAATGATGAGAGAGTGAGAGTGAGAAAAATGGATGCCAGCTTTAAACAGGAGGCAAATAAGTCTACCTAATAAAGTGCCCAGTATCAAGTTACATATTGATGCCAATCTCCCGTCTAAACAGTACAAAGAAAGTTCAATCGTCAGCATTGTACTGTATACCACTGACAGGCAGGTACTGTCCTGGTGTGACCGATGAATAAAGTGTGATCCACAGGACTCTGGAGACTCAATTAAAGCCCCACACAGGTGATCACAGTCCAGCCATGAGTCTGTGCTACAGCTGCATATGACCACACAGAGAGTCTGTTCAGTAATGAGCTCCTCATTAAAGACTGCTGCTGCAACGATTGGAACTATTTTTATTCCTATAATGTTCTTGTCTGGTGCAACAAACTGCATGACAATTTTGAAAAAGGGTGACTGGAGTAGCCAGAATTACTTAATGTTAGCATCCAAAAAGACTTTAAATAAAAAGTAAAGTAGAGGAAATAAAAGATCTGATTACATTTTTTGGTGTGGCTGTTATTTAGCCTGGCCAACTAATGTTTTTTCCTATTCTATAAAAAGATGTTAGTCTGGTCTCTCAGTGACTGCATTCAATTTCAAGGGCAGAGTTTACCAATGTATTGTAAACCATTTAGAAACACCAGACATGACGCTAAAAAGCCACACATGCATGCACATGGCTTGATGTTACCAAGGGAATCATGGTAGAGAAGTTCCTATATGGACACGGCCAACGAAACACACACCGCTGTGGCTTGTAAATGGCTCCTGATTGGTCCGTCCGCAGTCTGGACGAGAAATGATTCGCTATGAGGAAGGGACCCTCCATTTTGTTGAAAAATGCGGGGCTGGTATGCCTGTCTAGTAAATGTAAAATCAAGTACTGGTATTCCCAGACTGTAATGATGAATTTGAGTAAAAACACAATGTCAATTTAAAAATAAAGAACCACAAATTCTCTCTGAGGTGACCGATTTCGTCCTCTTTCCTCTTCGGTTGTATTTGTCCAGAAAAGTGGAAATCTTATTAGACCATGAATGCTTTCTGAAATGACAATATGGGCCAATTGAGAGGTAAGCCTGAGGGGCACAAAAAATTGTTCTGCGTGCCGCTTTTGCCCTACAACTGGCTGGCCACTGCCCTTGGTATGCCCATAATTGCTGCAATAGGATCCAGTACATTAATGAAACCAATTCCATAACTTTCAAAGATGGGTTAAGTTAAAACTGAAATTCTATGGTAAGATGATATTGATGATGATATGGTCTCTTCAAAATAACATTAATGAAGGAGAAGTAAATAGTACTGTAGTACAGTATAGTACAGTAGTGAAGAACAACGTTGTAAATGTAATTATCACTACCCACCTCTGATACTTTGTTCGAAACATATATTTTGTCACATGTACTAGTAAAGTGCCTTATTCTGAACAAATGTGGAACCCTAAATCCATGTATAATTAGCCAGCATAACTTGTGCATTGTGCTGAGAAAGTTGAAGAGTGCCAAGCTAATTTCACCTCCATCTGCTGTGATTCATTTATGCCTCTATTGCTGGATAATGAGGAATGAGTCACAGGCACAGACAGTATTAGCTCCTATATTACATCTACATTAGCTACCTCCGGGGTAATTGCTGTGGCAGTCAGGCTTAAGTCATAGTTAGGTGGTTAGTTTGAGGCACATGTGTGATCATAGGAAAGTCGATGGTCACTCACTATTAGGTAGACTTTGCACCTAATACAAGTAGCAGATGGAGCACATCTTATTCAAAGTGTGTGTTCAAAAGTTCTCTTTGGCAGACGGATTTTAAAGAGTAAATATTTGAGTTACACTCTATTGTCTAAAACGGCCTCATGAGGTTTTTTTTTGTTAAATTATTCTTTGTAAACCCTAGAGATGATTGTGTATGAAATATTAATGCTAGCAGATCAACAGTAAATACTCAGACCAAAACCATGGCATTTTCAAAGTCATTATTGTTCATTGTCATTCCACTAATAATGTGGCCAAGAAGAGTTCAGGTGATGTGCATTTTAGACATTTTTCAAAAGTAAATTTTAATAATATTATATTATTTTTATTTTTAGTATTTTTTTCTAAAAATGTTGAACCATTTATTTATTGAATCGTTCAGTCCTCTTTGATACAGTAATCAGTGCTAAATAGATTTTGTAGCTTGTGAGTTGTAGTTATGTTAAAACAGTTGTATGTGTCATGTAGTCACGGAGCAAGGGGGGGGGGACAAAACTTACTTCAAAAAACAGGGAAACTGGAGACTGGGGATCAGGAACAGACACAGAGACTAAACAAGGACAACGAGACACAGGTGAAACACATTGGGGTGGGGCAGGTAATCACACAGGAGGGAATCACACGAGGAAACAGGAAGGCAGGGAGCAAAACCAAAACGAGTCACCAAACATCACAAAATAAACCAGAAACAACTGAACGTGACAGTATGGACTTAACTAAACATTTAGCACAGCATAGTTCAGTTTTCAAGTGCTCACTGCCACACCTTCTAACTCTCCCACAGTCTACTCTTTCTCATTTGTTATCCAGCCAGTCATTTTTAATCAGCCTTCCTCCTTTCCCCATAGGGAGCTCAGTAATCCCCATCACTCCAGTAGAGAGCTCAGTGCAGTCTAAGCCTCTTCAAACGCTATTGTACCTTCACTTTGCCCTGGGCCCCAACCTCTCAGCTGTCTGCTACTGGACGCTCTAACACAGGAAGCAGTTTATGGCAGAATGTAAGAGACTCCATTGTGGAAGTATGTTTTCCTCTGTAATTGCTGACACATTTAACAGAGGGCTCTGCTGGGTTGGCAGCCAAAACCATAGAAGCAAAAAATAGAATATGTTCAATCAATAAAAGGGTTTCCTAAGAGGGCGTGAATCCTATTGTGGTCTAGTCCTCTAAATTAAAACTGCTGATGTTAAAAGAAAAGTCACATATTGAAGATGTGGGCTTGTTGGTTCTTTACCCAGATTATGTTTGATTATGATTGTGCATTTTTAAAAGTACATTAACCACAGAAATGTAAAACCAGTCAAGAGATATCACCTGACCTCATTCTCGAATCAGTAGTATGTTAAAAGCTCAGTTTGAAGGTACAAGCTCCCAAGAATTGATAACAACTCACCACTTGAAATGGAATTCAAGCTTATATTGACCACTGGGGAACTTTCACATAAACAACTGGTATTTTTTATTTACTTAGATTTAGATTTAGTGCTCTATTAATATATTTTTACATTTTTCCCTCTCCGTTCAAATACTTAACAAGGATGTATATTTTAATTATTATTATTATTATTATTATTATTATTATTATTATTATTATTATTATTATTATTATTGTTATTATTATTATTATCATTGTTATTATTAGTATTACTGTTGTTATTATTAGTATTACTGTTGTTATTATTATTATTATCATTGTTATTATTAGTATTACTGTTGTTGTTATTATTAGTATTAGTAATTAGTGTTATTGTTGTTGTTGTTGTTGTTGCCTCTTCCTCTGTGACAGTATTGACTGTCACAATCAATTGTCCCATATTGATTGTAATGGTAAATTAACTCCCCAGCCCAGTCCAGAAAACGGTTTGTCTATTTTTCCATTTTGGGGCAGTCAGACTGTAGTTCAAGCCTCAGAATTAGTAACTCTAATAGTGACAGAATGTGACTTGCAGGACTGACATACACAGACATACAGCCATTCACTCTAACTTCCATGGTGTAGGGCAGCCATTCCCAAAGTCAAGAGTGGCTGCGGCCCCCCCTAAGGTTAACTCTTCTTTCAAAATACCAGGGTGTACCCCACTTAAGTCCCATAGTTGAGAGTCTCTAGACACCCATGACCTCTGGTGTACATTATTAAACATTTATACATAAATCCTCATGCAATATTAGACAATCTCCCAAATGTAATTGATTAACTTCCATTTGATATATTTTACTGCTATACTTTGGTATCTGATGCTTCTCAACTATCTCTTCTCTTGTTAAACATTGGTCTTTATGCTTTGCTGGCTCTTACCCATTTAGCTGTATAACCTTCACACATAAAGGGACAGTGCAATAAGACCCGAGGTGTAAAAACATTAAAGGGGCATAGTGGTAACTGGGGGCTCGATCGGCCACACTGTAAAAACCCATCTGTGTGGAGACAAACATGGGCCATCTGGGTACCTGTCCTGCCTGGAGACCTTGGGAACATTCAAGGTTAATGTCCCCTCATTAGCCACAGCTTTCCAGACCCACAATGGCTTCCCCTCCATGTATGAGGTCTGCATGTTAAAGATCACTTTCTAAGGCAATGCTTGCTACTGGGCACTTTTGCTAATGGGATAGATCAGTACAGTCACCTAAATGGTATAATTAGAAAAAATGTTCAATATTGTAAAGTATGCTCAGGCCCAGATTTACTCACTGGCCACTTTATTAGGGTGACCTTGTTCTCTGTGTGGTCTTTAGCAGCTGTAGCTTACATGCACGGCTTGTTATATTGTGTGTTCATAGATGATCATCTGCATATCTTGATGTAAGTTCCTCTGAGCTAATCTTGTGTTTCTGTTATCTCAGTCCAGTTTTTTACCTCTGGCAACAACAAGGCCTTTTCAGACAGAAAGCAGTTAATCCCATATAATTTGTAATTTTCTATGCATTCTCTATAAATGCTCTATATATCCTTGTGATTACATTGTTCTTAGTATTTTCTGAACTACTCAGACTAACCTATCCGATGGCAACAACTATGACATGTTTTTGTCATGTGATTGGTCAACTATTTGCATATATACTGTAGGTGCATGCGTACCTAATAGAGTGGCTAGTGAGTGAGCAGATTATATGTTATAAAATTTCAGGTTGTTTAGGTTAATCTATACTCAAGTGTTGCTACGTGTTGTGCTCATCGGTTAATCTTTGTTACTCCAGTCTGTCTGTGAATTTTAGATCTTGGCATTTCATACAGGGACATGCACTTAACAAACTAACTGGTCTGTGAGATTCTGCTCTATGACTAATTAACTAATAAGTAGATACAGACTGTGTTTTAGAAACTTTTTAAAAATATTTAGCAAAAATACTATCAACCTCCCATATGACGAAGACATCTGCTCCGCTGTGTCTTCAGCTGTGAAGCACTGACATTTAAGTGCTACATGGATGAATGAAAACACATCTGGGAGATATTACTTTCATCCTTATTTCCACACTGTATACTTTTACAATAACTAACCTTACTATAAAATTTATAAAAAACAATAGCTTTTCTACTAATCCGTTTTCAAATAATTTGTTTTTTTGTTTTTATTGTACAAATGTTTACTTGTATTTGTCAAAAAGAAATGCCCAAAAAGAAATGCCCCAGTGAATTATTGTGAGTGAATGGTTGTTGGTGTGTTTATGTGTCAAGTTCGAGCCTGCAAATAATTGGCCAGTGTCCGGGGGACCACCTTAGGCCCATAGTTGCTGGGGTAAGGTTAGCTTGACAGATTCTACAGTGCACACATAGAGACTAATAGAAAACAGACATTCCTTACATCTTTCATCTAGATCCCTTCCAAAGCCACACACCGTACAGGCTGCAGCCACACACCGTCACCATCTCAATCATGGTGGGTAGGCCAAGTAAATGAACCATTGAGATGCACCTATTCTTTAGCAGCTGTTTTTAAATGTCCTTGAGTCCCCTCCAGCTGCTCCAGTGAAGCGGCTCAGCGGCTGACACTGGTTTTACTGGAAATATCTAAAGCCACACATTCCCTGGGCCTTTCTCAAACTAGTGAAACTGTGCAAGTGTGAAGCAGAATATAAGCAAAATGCATGGGACATTTTATTTGACAGGGCAATACTGTTAATTCTGTACAATGTGCAAATCTAGTCTTTTGCCCTAATTACAAACAAGCTAAAACAAACATCATTCACTCACAGCATATTGATAATGTTTCACTAGACAACAAGCAGTGAACAATTTGGCATCAGATATTATTTCATGTACATAAACAACTGGCATTTCTCATGGGTTTAACCAGTAACCAAACTACATGAGTAAATGCATCATGTGTGAAGGGCATTTTTAATGTTAGTAGCTTTTTTATGTTTTGAATACCACTTAAATACGGGTGGTTGGAGCCTATTCCAGCTTATTTGGTCACTAGGGGTGGGGTAAAATCTGGACAATGACAACGTAATGCAGAGCTAGTAAAAAAAACTGTATACGTCTAACTCACTGGAAACACATGCAATGGTTTTAAAGTGGGCTGGTATATCTGGAGCAACAAAATCTCCAAGCCCTTGTCAAACTTGTGAAATTGTGAAACAGAACACAGCCAAAAAGAATAGGGATGTGCCGAGTGAAGATAAAAAATGAAAAATGAAGGTTAGGTTGGCTTCTAAAGTACGAGCAGCTTGAAAACGATTGACCTCCCCACGTTGTATTCCCCTAAATCTATTATCCTTTCTCTGATCTGCAGCAGGAGTCGGAGAAGTAGATCATCTTCAAACGGCACACTGGCCTCCCTCTGTGTGTGCCTCGCCAAGGGCCAGGAAAATCTGACCTACGGCATAATGTAGTGCAGGAGTAAAAAAAAATGAAATGTGTTAAAGTGTACTACTTCAGACTTCACCTGGAGCCGAGCATTTCAAATTGAATTAGCATTTTTTTATCTAGGCTAGCTGAAGAAATAATTAGAGAATAATTGAGTCAGTACATATTTTTTTATTTACAATAGTGAACGAGAGTAGCTGAAGCCCATTTTAGTCCATTTTGTGCCACATGTATGGTACAAGTTTTGATTATGTAAATATAATTTTTTACCTGTTAAATAATTGGATTGTTGTTTGTTTGAATCTCCTAGTTGTGCTTGTTTGGTCTGATTGTAAGAGCACACTTTTTACAAAAATATATTTGATTGATTGATTGATTGATTATATTCCATAATGTCTTTTTTTTCTACTATTGAATTCATTTAAAACTATAATTAGTTAATTAATTACCAGTTCTGAAAAGCTACATCTGTAATATTGTGGTGAATTTCACATTACAGACCAGACTCTACAAAGATAGAAAGCCCTTTTACCCCTCGCTCCACCTTAAGTAAAACGCTACATGGTGCTTTGTGCAGAGATTGACCTTTCTCATTGGACTTGGCCTGAAGACATCAAACTTTTTTTTTTTCTTTCTTTCTTACAATCAGCCACAAGAGTCCAATAAGTTCCTGGAAATTGCCATGCCTTCAAACATATCTGTCTCTAAAACAAAAGCATTGCCATTTCTCACTCTGTAAAAAGGGCGACCGGGACATGTCAAGTATAAAACTGTCTTCATGTTGGGATTTATTGCTGATAGCATGTCTAGCATCACAAAGAACTGAAGCACTGTGAAGTAGCATGCTGTCATTTAGGTTTTTAGTGCACAAAGTTTCCATTACCCCAGTGTGAGAGCCAGACTTCCCCTGCAGCGGTGCCCGGCGTAGAGGGAATTGGTCAGTCATTTGTATTCCACTGAAAGCCCGAGCACAAGGGTCCTGCTGAAGAATCTGAATGAGAGTTGTTGGTACAAGGTGTCCCGTTCATTCAGCACTGAGATCACCACTAAACTTCAGCCACAGAGATTTGAGATTTTATTCATGTCACCATTTTGCACAAATCTACTGCTGCTTTGAAATTGACGTTATATATTTTTTTTAAATGGCTTCCTGATAAAAGTCATACATTTGTGTATGTCCGTGTAAGTAATGCATTTAGTTCACATAAAAATTACATTCTAGTTGATGTTTTTATCTGTAGCCCTATTTATAATATTACTGCTAAACATGTGTTTCCAGAAGTGAAATGAGCAAAAATGGCATCTTCAAAAATGTTGTTTTTTGACTGTAACTTTGATTCTGATTATTGTGTGCTTTGTATATATCCTGATGCCTACTAAACATGTATCTGCCAATACAATAATATACCAGAATATATCATTGTCTGATTAAACCAAAATCCTGCCCAAGGCTAACAAAACAAAACCTTGCTAGAGAAATACTACATCTGCCAAAAATATAGAGCACAATGGGCTCTCTACAATCATCAAGAAAAGCAAACCGTATGAACCCTTATAACAAAACCACCAGTAATTATGATGAAGTGTCATGTGCAACCAATATAGTTTAACTGTAAAATTCTTTCCACCTAATCTCTTAAAAGACACAGAGAGAAACAGGAAATTACCATTGATGTTATATTTCTCTGAATAAATATTAACTATGTTTCGCTCCAACTGCTCCAATAACTTTCAGTAATGTTCTTAAAAAGCACACAGACTACATTTCCCATCCGGAGCTTCTTTAAATATACTGCTTCAATTCAGGTCACTTCTTGATCTATGACTGAAGGCCGGTCATTTACTGAGGCAATGCTCTGTAAAGGGAACAAATTTAACCCACTGATTACTCAAATACACAAATGCTCTTATTTGTTTTTCTTGTCATTTTACATATGAATAAAATAGAGAAAGAATGAAATGCATTTAATTAATCTCACACAAGCCAAACTCATATATTCATAAATAAGTGTATGCTGAAAAATGCATTATTAACAAAGTGAGCTCTTGTCCTTGTGAAGGATTTTTCCATTAATTATATAAGAAAAATACATCATGTCTTCCGGGGATTATGGACTAATCTGGAAACAAAAAGCTTACTTTATTAAGAAGCAAATGTAATTAGAATGCATCATAATAAATCACAGAAAAATGAGCCACAGGGTTTTTTTTTAGTAGAGCCCTCTCTGTGGTAGTTTTCAAATAGGACAAGCATATATTCATACTGGACGGATTTTCATTACAAAACCAACAGCTTAAGTTTGTTTGTAGTAAGGAGGCAAAGTAGTACCAACATATCTACAGCCCAAGTCATGTGAAGATCATTTTGCTATACGTTAGATAAGAAAAATACATACTCAAGTCCAGTTTTGGGCATTTAATTTTTTTACCATTGCTGTGTTACCCCCAAATGTTACCTATTTTATTATAGCATCATCTAGTTATATTTTGAACCTCACTCAATGAAATAGCTTGAATCTGTAATATGTAATTCCAATAGTTACCAAATCAATAGTCGTTTTACCAACTCTCCTCTATTTTCATTATTACAGTTGTAGTCAATCTTCCGGTCTACTGTGAGACATCCATCAATCCACTGATCCTTTTTCCTGACTCCCCACTTCTTTAGAGACCAATCTAGGCCTGGTTCTAAATGCAAGGGAGCCATAAAAACTGTCCGATGTTAAAATCATCTTTGCTAACTGCTCTGTGCGAACACTGCACTGATGTGTGATGGATGGTGCTGAAAATGTGCTCCAGACACTTTGAAGTGATGGAGATAGCGCCTTTTCCCCGACAGCTCTGGACCTCTGTTTTTCCGCTCGGTCTCTTTGCCTCTGCCGCTGTCACTTCGGGATAAAAGCGGGAACCGTGCTCTGCCGAAATTTGCCTCCAGACATCCCATCTCTAACCTTTTTGTCTGTCATGTTTGTGGATGTATTAGAGGCGCAGACGAAGAGGGATGATTATTGAAGTTGTTGTTGCGAGAAATCTGCTGGGATTTAATGAGAGGATCGTCGCTAAGATGTAGCTGACAGTTTCTTTAAAAAGAGTTCAGGAAATGCGTCTAAAGAGAAATGTTGCCAAACTATGACAGGCACATGGAAGCCCCATCATTTCTAGACATTGGAACAATCATTTTATGCAATGGATATACATCATTACTTTGTATATGTTGAACAAAGATATCTTAATGATACAGTATAAATAACAAAACTTTATACTGCCAAGTATTGTTGAGTTGGTGAAGTCGCACTGACAGAACGTAACTTGGAAAACAACTACTCAAGACATACAAGATATACACAAACATGACAATAAAGTCTGTAGGGAATTGATGTCGTGATATCTTTTTTCATATTCAGTATTTCTACGACCAATTAACGTAATGAAACTCAAGGGATTATCTAATGAGGTACTCTGCTAATTACAAAGACAGGAACTCCCTAGGGGACTGTATTAAGTACCATTAATTTATTTATCTTTCAATTGTTTCATTAGTCCACCCATGAACTATGGACTTAGAGCAGGGTACACATTGAGCAATAGATTTTCACAGGGCAGACACAAAGACTTACAATGATAGACAACCATTTAGGTGGGAGAAAACTTGAGTGCCTGGAGAGAACCCAATGTAGCACAGGGAGGACTTGCAGATATAATATTTGTTTTATAAACTAGTACATAGTGCTTGTTAGTTGCAATGGCACAAAAAAACTGCATTGATTTATGGTCAGTAGTAGTAGTAGTTGGGTGAGTAGTGATGATGATGATGATTTTATTCTTTCCATCAGGTTTCAGGTTTCAGTATAATTGTCATATGCACATTCAACACAGGGTCAGAAAATGCAATGACATGCTTTGGATCGGAAGAACCGTTAGACTCGCTAAGATACTCATGAAGTACTAGTAGCATGCAATAATAGTACATA
>JAVQKC010028742.1:0-15177 GCA_036025475.1 Philypnodon macrostomus | reverse complement strand
CCTGGTTTAGACCTGGTTTAGTCCTGGTTTAGACCTGGTTTAGACCTGGTTTAGTCCTGGTTTAGTCCTGGTTTAGTCCCACATGAAGCTTCCTCACCTTCTTGAGCTGATGCCGAGTGTTGAAGATTCAAAGACGCTTTGATGGTGTAATATTATTTCCGAATACAGACAGGTCCGGTTGTCTCAAGCCAGTGATACAGAACCCCCCGAAAGAGGATTGCACAGTCCACTTATACAATCTATAGGACACCCACTCGGATGAGCAACTCCAGATGTTTCAGGAATGTGCAGACTAGGGTGGGGGGGGGTTCAGACACCACACAGGCCTTGATTAATGTCAGTAAATATATTACATTTTTCTACAGAATGTTTGAGCTGAGTCTGTGATCAGGACAGTGCTCTCTTCAAGCTAACCCTTATTGAAGAAGATACAATATAATTAAGGGCCTTTAGTGTACGTCCCACGTAGTCATATTAATGGGACGTCCCACATAAGTTCAGCTTCTGTTTCAATTCCTTTTTTGGTCAAAATGTGAACGAGTGGGTCAGGGTTAATGGACTTTATTGTACGGGTTATTGGGAGATCTGGTTAAAATGTAACTTTAGAATCTTAATTAAAATTCAATTTAATCACTTTCGATTTTATTTGACTTTGTATTTTTGGGGGCGGGGCAAAGACAGGATCAGTCAAAATGAGCGAGGGCTTTTACAGAACGTGACCCAGACCTGTCAGGAGCAGAGAGCAGCCCGTCAGGAGCAGAGAGCAGCCCGTCAGGAGCAGCAGGAAGCAGTGATAGGGATGTCCATTAGCATATTAATGGTAGGGCACATAGCCCATCCAACAGGTTTATACCACTCCCCCAAGTATCAGCCTATAAATCTCAGCTCACAAACCTTTCAAACCAGAACTGAAGAAGACTGCTGGACTTTCAGATGAAAGCTTTTCAACAATCAAAACCTTGTCCAGATGCCCTTTTTCAACTTTCAGAACTTCAGAAATCTAGTTGTTTTAACTAATCTAATTTCTTGTAGTGTACATGAACATGCTCATTTAGGGCAGGTGTCACATGACCCTCTACTTTTTCAGATTCTCTCACCAAGACCTGGAGACCACACACAAAAGTCTCAGAGCTGGAGTGCAAGAGATAGAGAAGAAGATCTCCTCCACTGAGGTCAGTGTGAGTGGTGTCATTATGCTAATACAAGAATATGTCCACTGTCTGGACTGTGTGACTCTGTGAGCTTAGCTAACCACACTAAACTAATGTCAAATAAACAACAGCATAGACTGAATAAATGGGACATAATAAGGAACTACTCAGAAATGTGCCGGACTTCACTGTCTAATTAACCAGTGAATTTAAATATAATTCAGACAATGAATGTGGACCATAAATATATAATATATATTGTAGCTCTATGTGGATAGGTGCTTGTAGCCTATAAGAGCATGTACGTAGTTACTTCAGATGATACACACTTAATGGTCATCTTATGTCCATGTTCCACTGTATATTCACATTTCCCTGTTCTGGAGGGGTTTAGCTGTTCAGTGGAAGTTACAGTACCCAGGGTTAATCCTGAAGTTACCTGTTACTTTCTAAAGCACCTTGGACATAATAACATGAAGAGACAGTGAGAGATGCATGAGCCCTTTGTTTTCTGTCAGAAACATTATGAGGAGCTGATGGAGCAGGTGAAGAAAGGCAGCCGTCTCAGTGAGCTGCAGACACTGAGTACCTCCCACACCTGTGAGGGAGCCTCTGCGTCTGCGCAGGTAAGACCTGATGTATATTAGTGTGCATTCTTACTGCTTTTCATACATAAATAAACACTGGCTGTGTATAATGACTGTGTGCACCATGTGTAGCCCTCTGAGGGAGGCAGAGACCATGTGGCCCCACCATCATATCCCGAACCGCCTGAAGGGGTCGCTGCTGCGATGAAGAAGCAGCTTAAACATCCATCATTGTTTGAGCGAGCTGTGGAGCGGCTCACGGTTATCTTCCCTCATCTTACCAGGTACACTTCTACAGGGCTACTAGACAGTTCCAGCCTTAGTCTACACCAGGGGTCATTAAAATTCACCAAGTTCAAATTTGGAATAATAATAGGGGTGAACTGACTATATTATGGAATCACGTTGGTCCGCGTCCACAGATCCTGCGTGTGAACTCAAAAATGAATTACTGGATCAGTTTCAACTTTTGCACACAGGTACATATCATAAAGACACTGAACTGGACTGATTTTTGTACTTCTACAATGAATAATAATTAAGTAATTAATTAATGACTGCCCAAAACTCTAAATGCAATAACTCAAAAAGTCTTTGCCGGATCTTTTCAAACTTTTCTACAGGTACATATCATGAAAACGCTGAACTGGATTGAGTTTGGTATTTCTACAATTAATGACAAAATAATAATTTACTAATTAATGCCCTGAAGTACTTTAATTGATATACCAATGATCACATGAATTTTGGCACAGTGATCCAGGCTAGTGTATCTTTAATGTACATAGGCAAATTACAGAGGTCAATTAAAGACTGCCTCAATAGCGCCCCCATGTTTTTGACTCCTATGGGACTCTGGACACACAAATTTGGTACAATGATTCTCCACAGTGTACCCAATATAAAATATTATGAGTCCAGCCTACAACAAACAGGAAGTCGGCCATTTTAGACAAATATCCAGACAAAAAAAAGTCAAATAGACCCTTTCCATATTTGTCATGGATTGGGGGTGGGGCCTCTTAATTGCTCATTAACAATATAAAAACCCTTAGAAATCACACAAATGTTGTTGATTAAGATGCCCGTTTTTGCCCATACACACCTTGCTGTTGGGGATGACAGTGTAGGCCTAGTTATCTTTACACTCACTTTCTCTGCAAGCTTAAATTTGATGCAAAATTGCTGGCCATACAAATATCATTCCTATATCCACTGCAATAACCACTGGGATGTTTTTACCTAGTACCTCTAGGACAAAATAGTTTGTATAATGTATTTTTTTAAATTGCTAACCTAAGTGTGATTCACCAAAATCCGACTCCTCTGACCAGTCTTCTGACTTAATAGTTGTGTCACATTGTGCTTTGTGTTTACAGAAAATTACCTAATAAATGTATATTGTATGTAATATTTTCCCTGTGTGGTGGCTGTGTTTCCCAGGTCCGAGCTGACTGGGTACATCCAGAAGCTGCGGTCGTCCGGTGGTAGTCTCCACAGCCTGGGTCTGCATGAGCTGGTCAGTGCAGTGACCCAGATGATCCTAGACCAGCAGGAGGTAACGGGCCTGACCATATCAAACATGCACACACTAAAAATACACATACATACACAGTTATCTGCCAGTGGAATAAGATATTTACCATTTTGTTAATCCGCTGGTAGATGGATTACCATGAGAAAAAAACGCCAAGAAGAAATCTAGATATTCCTGTTTTGTTAACTTATATTTTCTAGTTCCTGTAGCTTAAATTTTGTGACTCTCTACAGAAACATTACTTTAAAGAATAAACAGCTCAAATCAAGATCTAAATTCAGACCGTTTTGACAAATCTAGATATTTATATCAACGAAACGACATTATGGAATCACGTCGGTCCGCGTCCAGAAATCCTAGCTGTGAACAGCAAATTGCCGGATCAGTTTCAACATTTGCACACAGGTACATACCATAATGACGCCGAACTGTATTCATCTGGGTACTTCTGAGATGAAAATTAATTAAGTAATTAAATAATTACGGGCCAAAACTGAACGCAATAACTCAAAAAGTCTTTGCTGGATTTTTTTCAACTGCACTTTTATTAAGCCAATAATCCTGCTGAACATACACGAAATCGCCTGAATTTTGGAACATTGATCCGGGGAATTGTATACTTAATGTACATAGGCAAATTACAGAGGTCAAATATAGAATGCATCTATAGCGCCCCCATGTTTATGACCGCTATGGGATTCTGGACACACTTACTTTGGCAGAGAATAATGAAACGTGGTACAGTGATTCTCCACAGTGTACCCAACATAAAATATTATTATGGCCCCGGCCTACAACAAACAGGAAGGCGGCCATTTTGGATTGAAATTGGGAGGTCAGGTATATTTGACAGCCTCTAACTTGCACATACTTTGCCCGATTAGGCTCAAACCTGAAATACCTAATTACCCCCCGGCCCTGAACACATCTGAACAATATGAATGCAGTTACCTCTATAGCGCCCCCTATAGACTGAAAGAAGAATGTAGTTTTAAGGAAATTTAGGAAACTTTCAAACATATTTAGCATACACAGAGCAGACAGGAATGCCCTCAGTGGTCTATTTGACTCTGCCCATGGCGTGAGCTCTAGACTGGATGTGTGGTGGGTAGATCAATACATATGCAGATCCACTGTGGGAAAACATCTGAAAGTCCAAATGTACCAAACCCAACTTACAAACCACACAGGACATTGACTTTTTACACAACACATTATTTCAATTGAAGTAATTCCCCTTCCTCTCCTTCTCAACGGTCTCACACAAACCAGGAAGTATCAGAATAACAAGCAGCAGAAAGATACCGATTTGATCTACTGTGGTACACAGTCAAGCATAATGATAAGTAGCACTAAACCAGAGCCAAATGGGAGGATATGGAAGTCCTGGCTTCGGGACAAGTCCTCTGTCTGCTCTATTGAGATCCCAATGACAGTTCGCAACAACACATTGATCTGCAGCCATGAAGCTCCCACCCAGCCACCCACACCCACAACAGTGTTATTAAAGGAGACATGTGTAAAAGACGTGACTGAACATATCTCCTTTCCGTGATATACTGCACCTAATGTACTTGTACTTCTCGCAATATTTGCCTGTCCATGTACCATTTGATTAGAATAAAACTAGACAGATCCAGGACTAAACAACATCGTCTCCAGGTCTCCTAACCAGGACTAAACAACATCATCTCCAGGTCTCCTAACCAGGACTAAACAACGTCATCTCCAGGTCTCCTAACCAGGACTAAACAACGTCGTCTCCAGGTCTCCTAACCAGGACTAAACAACATCGTCTCCAGGTCTCCTAACCAGGACTAAACCCGGATTAAACCAGGTGGAAAGCAGGACTAAACCAGATTCAATTGCCATTCAGCCCTATATTATAACAAAATTGCTTCAGAGAGCTTCACAGAAAAAGATGGAAGATCTAATCCCGGTCTACAACTACATCTTGAACAGGTCTAAAATAGGTCAAATACAAGGTTCCCTACCAAAGTTTTGCATAGGGTTGCACAATAGGAGAAAAACACTGGATATTGGATAAGCATTTTGAATATTACAATATTGGTTATATTTTTTATGCAAGTTCAATTAAGCAGAACATTATTTTATTTACTAGTTAAAATGCTTTCAAATCAAGACTTAAAGACAAAACAAAACTAAAACAAGGCCAAAGTAGCTATAAAACTATTAAGGCTTTAATGGTATATGTTTAAAATGTGCATAAAAAATACCTAAAAACCTTTACTGAGCATTAGAGGGCTATTAATTAACCACACTGAAAAAATTATAAATAATATTCATAAATCTAGGACCTAAATATTATCAACCAATGGTAGACCTTGGTGGTAAGTCTATTATTGGTTGATCAAGGTAGCTTCAACTATTATTGGTTTAGCCTGCTGCGAAGTGTTCTGGAATAGGGTAGTGCTCTATTATAAACATTAGCTCTGGTGCTAACATTAGCTCTGGTGCTAACATTAGCTCTGGTACTAGTTGTACAATGGTTGAGAAAGAAAACTGAAGCACATATCTGCAAAAGAAATACTTTTTTCAAATGTAGAGAAGGATTTGTGGATTTTTTATTTTGGATATGCTAATGCTAATTGTGATAAGCATTGATGCTAATGGTGCTCTTTGGGTGCTAATAGTTACACTAACAGTTATAATGGCAATGGACTCAGAAGTAGTCTTTATTATGTTACAAGGCTGCTTTATTGTTGAGTGTGACATTGACAAACACTAGTGTAAATCTATGTGAGCTTACTGACCATGGTGGCGATATATTTGATTTTTGTCATACAGATATTGCGTTAGCTGATATTATTATTATATTTGTGACATATTATGAATCCTTAGTCTAGAAAGAGTCCACTGTTCATACCTGTATCACCGTTTGGGAACCACTGTATCTCCATTGTAATGTATTAGACCTAACCAGATGTTCCGGGGATGTGGATACTCGACATAGGCGTTTGTGGGAAACTCTCTAATTCTTCCAGTTTACTTGTCCTTGGGGTCAGCTCACTCCCAGTCTAGGGATGGTGTGATACAGGCTTGTTAATAGCGATAAGCCTAGACGAATATTAGAGTGACCTCATCCACGGCAATATAAGTCAGCGTTATCGACCATGCTGTTGATATACTGCACACTGTCTGGACAAGGGCTCAATATAAAGGCAATTAAAGGAGGTAGGTCAGAGGTGGTACCTGCTACAGACAGGACGGCCCCTTCAAGGAACCTTCTAATGACTCGAGGCCAGTACTACATACATCTAGTACTAGTCGAGTTTTACTTTAGTCCCTCCCCTGGCCTCTACAGCAACATCAATTCAGAGTTTGTATTCTGTCTCAAATAACTAGTATTGGTCAAAATAGTAAATCACAAACTATTGATTTAATGTTGCTAGGCCAAGGGAGGGACTAAAGAAATGTAATGTGTTTAACTACCTAGAATAGGGTGGATAGTCAATTTTAAGCATTTTTAATTAGTTCAGTCATTCATTATTACAATTTAAAGTGTCAGCTTTAACGACTCTATATACAAGTGGTTCTCAAACTGTGGTAGACCTGGTTTAGTCCTGGTTTAGACCTGGCTTAGTCCTGGTTTAGTCCTAGTTTAGTCCTGGTTTAAACATTGTTTAGTCCTGGTTTAGTCTTGGTTTAAACATTGTTGAGTCCTGGTTTAGTCCTGGTTTAGTCCTAGTTTAGTCCTGGTTTAAAAATTGTTTAGTCCTGGTTTAGTCTTGGTTTAAGCATTGTTGAGTCCTGGTTTAGTCCTAGTTTAGTCCTGGTTTAAACATTGTTGAGTCCTGGTTTAGTCCTGTATAGTCCTGGTTTGGTCCTGGTTTGGTCCTGGTTTAGACCTGGTTTGGTCCTGGTTCAGACCTGGTTCAGACCTGGTTTACTCCTGGTTTACTCCTGGTTTACTCCTGGTTTAGTCCTGGTTTACTCCTGGTTTACTCCTGGTTTAGTCCTGGTTTAGTCCTGGTTTAGTCCTGGTTTACTCCTGGTTTACTCCTGGTTTATTCCTGGTTTAGTCCTGGTTTAGTCCTGGTTTAGACCTTCTTGTGTTGTCTTTATTGAGCTATGCATTTTGGTGTTTTGTCCCTATTTAAATCCTAGTTTCAGGTTACAGTGGCTCAATACCATTGCTGTACCAGTCATCCCATTCTCAGAAGGATGGCAGTACAAAATCCACTCCAGTCTTTGCAGTTGTGTTGCTGGGTGAGACACCTCACCCACCTAGCCTATGGATGAATGAAAGGGTGATTGGTGTGTTTGGTAGTCAAAGAGGCTGTAGGTGCAGAATGGCTGCCACCTCATGTCAGTCTGCCCCATGCAGCTGTGACTACAAAGGTAGTTTACCACCAGTTTTGTGTGACTGTGACTCAGTTAGTCCAGATTCCATTCAAAATGAACATGGGAATCTGAGTATTTTTGAAGGTGGTACTTGGTGTAAGGACAATTGGTCGGTGTATATTTCATAGTCATTGTGAATGTCTCTGTGCTTGCCCTGTGATGAACTGGTCATTGTCCTGTGTGTATCCTGAGGCCTATAGTGTTGGAGTTGTGTCTGCCTCTTCATCTGTAAATATATCAACTGTTGGAGGCTTGGTTCAGAGAATGGCTGGGAGCTGTCAAATTCCCCAATAGCACAGTTTGAGCCTGGTTCAATAACACGTGTGCTCTCTGCTGCATTTTTTTCCATGGCCATGCTAGGTTTGATGGATGGGAGCTATGTATGAATGACTGTCTGTATTTATTGAAGGTGGAGGACACAGACACTTTGTTGTTGAGACATTACTTAGACTGACCCTTTCACCTCCTATCACACAAACACACACACACACACACACACACACACACACACACACACACACACACACACACACACACACACACATACACATCGGCTCCTTAATGAGTGTGTCCCGGTCACAGCCACCTGACCGCCTGCACATGCTCCTGTCTTGGCCAATTGGGTTTGTCATTTTCAAATTGTAACTTGATCATGGAACACATCTTTCATTTTACCTCTGGCTAGTTTTATGAGACTCAATAGATTGTGGCAGAGTGGTTAGCCACTCGGCAAGACAGTCCCTGGTTCAATTTATGGAGCCATGCAGAAAAGAGCAAAAATGACTGAATGACTGTTACTATCTTCACCTGGTTTAGCTCCACAAAGCTGATCTCACCATCCCTGAGTCGGTCTGAGATTACCACGAAGAGACATAACAATGTGAGCAACCCACAACTAATTATTTTTCCCAACACTTTCTGTGTGGAGTTTGTATTTTTCTCCCTGCGTCTGGGTGGGTTTCGTTTCCCCTATCAACCTAAAAAATTCTCCAGCTACATCCAAACCAAGATCCTGGCTCATGAACTGGAGATGGGTTCCCGGGCTCTGCATTGTGGTTGCCCACTCCTCCTGTTTGCCCCAGTGGTATTGGAGAATGGGTCAAATGCAGAGATTGAATTTCCCTTTACATTAACCAGTAATAAAGTTTAGTAGATTCTTTTGATAAGACAGGAGTGTTTGTTTCGACTGCTTCCTGTAGTCATCGTCAGAAGTGTGACGTGATGTTGCTGTGACGTGTCTTGTAGGCTTCTTCAGTGGTTTTAACAGACAATAGTGAACGCTTACGCCCCCTACTGTCTGACGCCTTCTCCAGGACTGCATCCCAGATAGCAGGCGGCACGGTGGCACAGTGGTTAGCACTCTTGCATCACAGCAAGAGGGTCCTGGGTTAGATTCCTCAGTCGGGGCCCTTCTGTGTAGAGTTTGGATGTTATCCTTGTGTCTGTATAGGTTTTCTCCGGGCACTCCGGTTTCTCCTATACCACTAAAAACACAATAGGTTCCCCATTGGGGCTAGGACTCCCCTGAAAATGATTCTGAATCTCAGTGGGACTTTCCTGGTTAAATAAAGGTCAAATAAATAATATAAAAATAAAAAAAGGTGTGTGACAGACATTTTTCCAGTCAGTCCATAATGTGATTTTCTCTTTTAAAATGATCTGATGGCTGATTTGAGGTTTTCTTGATTGGCTTTCTTGGTTGACAAGACACGTCACAGGAACATCACGTGACACTTCTGATGATGACTACAGGAAGTAGTCAAAACATGTAAAGCAGGTAAACAAACACTTCTGTCTTATCAAAAGAATCTACTGAACATGTTTTAGGAAGTGACATCTTTGTGGAAAAAAGAGAAAAAGCAGTAACAACAAACAGTGTCTGGATCATGTGACGTCTTTAATTTGCTTCTTCTGGATGGGTTTCAGATCTATGCAATGAATAACAGTATTGGAAAATGCCTTGTAAAAATGCTCTTTACCAGCCATCTCACTAAAATATTAAAATGTAAAAAATCACAGCACTATCTCCAAACCAGCAGATTCTTTTTAATGCTATCTGGAATATAGTTCATTTGGTTGCCCTCTCTTAACATTGTTTTGGGCTGTGACGCTTTCACATGCAAATTCTATTTCAACGGCTAATATTATAAGCTATATTTTTTCATTAATTTTGAATCTGAAAGTCCATAGTCTCATTTCATTTAGAGCAATTTCTGGCAAACAAAGCCAATAAAACATTTCTGTGCATTTATTGCTGGTAACGCTGCATTAACAGGATGCACTTTTGATAGAGAAACGATTGGGCCTTGGCTATCCACATATTAAACAGATACATGCTGCACAAGTGCTTTCTGTGAAGCCGCCTGAGGCAACTTTCTTGTGATATAGGGCTATTCAAATACAATTGAATAAAGCTAGCAAAATGCAAGACTAAACACTTTTACACAATCAAAATGCTCTTGGAATATCTGATATGTTTTCAGTCAATAATTTTGCCACTTTCAGATGTATAATGGTGGTAGCAATGTTTATTTATTTAGAACAATAGTTATTATCACCACCTAGTGGGGAACAGTTACGTGGGATGCCTTTAATACCTCCAGCATACCACGGTCTGTTTGTTTGGCAGAAAGTGTATGTGAGTTTTTGTAAAGCTGTTACTATCACTAATCATTGTTTGTGATTTTTTTACATCACGTATTAAATGTGAAAGTGCCCCCTTTCTCCCACACCAGGGGCCTGTGTAATACCCTGTCGGCTGGCCCCCGCGGAGGTGAGTGCCCCATTCATGCGAGGTCCGGGGGGAGACAGGTTGTGGCCCTCAGGCTCATAATGAAGGGTTTATAGGCTGACCCGTTAGCCCGTCTCACTCTGCGCTGACAGACACGAGCTTGTGCAACATGGTGTGTCAATCGGCCTGCCTCAGCTCTCATTACCAGACAAAAAATGCATATAAAGTCTTGTGGTTAACCGGAGTGAAAAAAACTCGATGTTAACTGTATTTTGCACAAATGAATGTATAGAATGGTATGGTGTCACATACTAGTAGGTTTCATTGGCATGTTTGAATACCACTTATCCTGATTAGTGTAAATAGGCATGCAGACATACAGTACATGTTATGGTCCTCGGCTATAGACCTTTATTGTGATCTGCAACAATTTCCTCGAGATGTGAACCTGTTTACGCGTATAGTAAATAAAACCTTTCTGAATCATTCATACACAGAAGTGAAGCTGTAATGGGTTTTTGTCATATGTTTTGGAGAAATCAGCATTAACCCCCGAATATGGCATGTATGAATATAAGTGCTGGTTTGGATAACTGGCAACATATCAGTAGGTAATGTCAGAGCCTGGTTAGAAAACATGTATCAGTGGTTAGCCGTTATAGTTAATGTAGCGGTTAGCATATAATATTAGCACGGAACTAAAGGCTAAATAAAATTGCGTTCTTGATTTTTATGTTTTACTGGAAAATAAAATATATAAAGTTAACTTTAGAAAATATACGTGCCTTAGATCTCAAAGCTAAGAATTCAGGGGTACAAGGTGCAGCTAAGGCCATTACATCACTTGCTGAAGGGTCTATAGAGTATTGCACTCGGGTACAATGAGGTCTTGTCTAGCCTCTGAGCTGTTGATCAGAACTGAAAGCATTTCCTTCTCATTGTTTGTGTCCTCACTGCCAAATGTTCTGCAATAACTTTTAGTGGAGTGTTTGTGGAGGAACCTCTTTGACTGATAGGGCTTTTGGGAAGAAGCTTTGAATATGATTTACAAGACTTATGCTTTAACTTTTGATTTGTAGAAATAATCTACATTGGGGGCAGTAGTGGTGCAGTGGGTAAGCATTCGCCCTGAAACCGGAGGGTAGCCGGTTCACATACTGTCATTGGTTCACTGGGCAAGACATTTTAACCACTTACTTATGAATAAATATGGTTGTGTGATGGGTGTTTGGGGGTGGTTTTAGGGGCCGTAGCTACAGTATGGCATCCAGGGTTCAGTCAAACTGTCTCAGGGTAGCTGTGGCTACACAAGTAGCCTACCATCACCCCCAGGTGTAACTGTGGTGAGAATGAGTAATGCAATTGTAAAGCGCTATATAAAATCAGTGTAGTATAATCTTTAAGAGACATTATCATTACTTCACCAATGCAATTGTGGCAATGTGAAGAAACTTGGTTATTATTTTAACCGTGTGTAATAATATCGTAAAGTATTTTAAATAATTACCAAGCCTAATCCCCTTGTGAATGAATCCTTGTGAATGAATCCTTGTGAATGAATCCTTGTGAATTGATTGAAGGTAATTATCCATAATTACTATATAGTTGCTCTTTTAATAATCTGATATTACCATATTATTATTGTGTTATTATAAGCTATATTTTTGTTACAATAGACATAGAATACAGTATATAGCAGTTGTTGAAGCAAAAAAGCATGACAAACATCAGATGAAGAGAGGATTCTGCATCTAATTAATTTATAATATAAAAAAGCATCAAAAGGCAGCTCTGTTGTTGGTACTAAATGCTCCAAGTCTCCAAATCACTGATAACAACAGTGACCGACCTTTACGACCTTTTTTGAGTCGTGGTGACCAACAATTTGCACATATACGAGCGCCAAAGAAACAGCACTGGTAGACTGCGGTATGTGCAGTCCACGACACCTCCGCATTCACTAAGGAATTCCTCCGAGAAGCCAGTGAAGGCGGGAGCATTTTATCTTGATCATGTCTGGATTTAAGAGCAAACATTCTACAGACCTATATTTCATTTTAGCAATCGCGACCGGGGAGTTTCAAAAAGTAAACTAGTACATACAATCCCAGCATGGACCTTTTTGGCCAATCAGTAGTGAATAATATTTGACTTTGTGTACAGTTTAACATAAAAAGTAGTGGGCAGTCACATGGTAGAGTCTGTACAGTGGCGTAAGGAAGAAATAAAGGGCCCCAGTGCAAGTTTTCAAAATGAGCCCCAGCATGTTTAGCATTAGGATTGTGTGTTTATAAATGAATCTAATTGGTGTTCAATAGTTGGATTTTCAAAAGATTAGGCCATTTTTTCAACATATCTGTAAAACAAGTATTCCTGAAACTAACTAAAAATAAATCATAAATAATAAATAAATATTCAGGGATATTATTAATTACTATTAATATTACTTAACTGTTAGCAACTTTACGCAAAAACTATTGAACGGATTTGGATGGAAATTTCAGGGAAGAGCTGGAATGCAACAAGGAACAATTGATTACATTTTGGAAGTGATTTGTGGAAATGAGCTGCCTTGGCGGAGGTCTGTGCTTACTAGTTTTCCATTGAAAACATGATTTTTCAATGCTCCAACATGAATTAAAAAAACGAATTATTATTGTCAATAGGGGACCCTGTGCTTCTGAATCAGTCACAACATTTTTGTCCTTGGTGGCAAGGTAGGTACTATGCTTACCTCGTGATAACGGTCCTCGCAGTCTTGGCTTTTTCAAAACATGCACAATAGACCAATCCTCAAGCTAGGTACATCCTGACCAAGATCCTGGCCCATGATCTGGAGATGGGTCGCCTACTGCTTCTGACAGGTTGTCCTAGTGGCATTGAGTCATGGGTCAAATGCAGGGCACACATTTTCCTATGGAGACAATAAATTATACCTTAACCTCATCATATAACAGACCTGCTACATCATTCAATCATCTTCTCATCCCTGTCTAAGTCTCATAGTTGCTAGGATAAGCTCCAGTACCTGCAACATTACACCGATTAATATCTCAATGAAATAAAAACTTCCTGTAGTGAATTCACACACAGACATACAGCCAACAGTAAATGACAGATATATAACTTAGGTCCTAGGTTTCTCTGAGCCTACATTTATCATGAG
The DNA here is from genome assembly GCA_036025475.1 of Philypnodon macrostomus. Taxonomy (NCBI): domain Eukaryota; kingdom Metazoa; phylum Chordata; class Actinopteri; order Gobiiformes; family Eleotridae; genus Philypnodon; species Philypnodon macrostomus. Next base: position 1,640 of record JAVQKC010028742.1, on the reverse strand, counting down.
CTAACTACAGGAAGTGAACTAATCTAATACAATCCATCTATAAGGTAATAAGTACTTAGGCAGTCTAAATCCATGCACAGCAGGTGGCAGGAAAATGGTGCAATCAGTCCCAGACTCAATAGGGTGCCTGTCTCTTTAAGACCGGACCAAACCAATTGTTCCAGTTTTCGGAGGTTTCCAAAAATAAACTCCAACCACTTTTTACTTCTTCTGGGACATAAACAAAGCCTTGACACCATCACAGCCGAACACTCATCTTCTCCAATCCGATATGTTAAATGGTGGTAAGCTAGTGAGGTAGCAACAATGCTTCTCTGGGTGTATTTGTTGACAGCGCAGGAGCAGGCAGAAGCACTTCAAAGAGAGGAGTGGTCCGTTTTTCAGCTCTTAGCAGGACTGTAATTAACAAAGGATTACGCAAATTAATCAAAACTCAACTTTGGGTAAGTGTTTGGTTTGGTTAAAGTTAATTTGGCATAATATATTTGTCCTGCATTTGACCCATCAGTGCTGGTCGGGCAACCATTCTCCAGATACTGAGGCATGATCTTGGTCAGGACATACCTAGCTGGAGGATTAGCCTATTGCATAATAATAATAATAATACATTCCATTTATATAGCGATTTTCAAGACACCCAAAGCGCTTTACATATCTTTTTGTATTATTCATTCACTCTACAGTCACACCTGATGGTGGTAAGCTACTATGTAGCCACAGCTGCCCTGGGGCACACTGGGTTAGCTGCAAATCTATTCGCTTAGATGCCATTTTTCATCTATGGCCATTTGCATGTTTCATGGACAATGTCACTGTACAGAAATCTATGTCATTTTGCTCAATCCTCAAATCCTCAAATCCTCTGGGATTTCCTGACCAGGCACAATCAGCTGTTTTGAAAAATGCCACTAATAAGCTTATGTTGTATACACAATACTCCGAATACCTGCTTGTCCCATGATGCAGACAGAAAAAATGCCCCAAATGCGTGTGCTATCACCTCTATGTGACAAAGTCGTTTCATGCCAACTGCCACTTGAGAAAATATTTGATGTTCCATGTAATATTAATAAACTAAACCAGGACTAAAGACGAAATTAGGTCCTAACCAGGTATAATCCAGTTCTGAAGCACAACCAGTTTAATCTAGGGCAAACACAGGTCTAAACCAGGCCTAACCCACATCTAAAACAAAAAATAAACTAGGTCTGAACCAGGTGTAATCCAGGACTAACCCACAGCTAAACAAAAAATAAACTAGGTCTAAACCAGGTGTAATCCAGGACTAAACCAGGTTTTAACCAGGCCTAACCCACATCTGAACAAAAATAAATTCAGTAATCCAGTTCTGAAGCAGATCTAAACCAGGACTAAACCAGATATAGTCGTGTTCCAAACTAGGGCAAAAGTAGGTCTAAACCAGGTGTAATCCAGGACTAAACCAGGTCTAATCCTGTTCTAAACCAGGTCTAGGCCAGTTCTAAACCAAGTCTAAACCAGGACTAAACCAGGACTAAACCAGGACTAAACCAGGACTAAACCAGGACTAAACCAGGTCTAAACCAGGACTAAACCGGGACTAAATCAGGACTAAACCAGGACTAAACCAGGTCTACATCCTCGTATCTAAACTAAGACTA
>JAVQKC010028701.1:0-12064 GCA_036025475.1 Philypnodon macrostomus | reverse complement strand
AAAAATACAAAGGTGCAGTTGGATTTAAGTAAGGTGTATGTATTTCACAGGTGGTAAAATACTTATACAGATGAATTTTGTATTGCACATGATATAGTATTGCACATACATGATACATTCAAATGGTGCGGCAGCAGTAAACATTATACGTAAAGTGATTTAGTGCAGTATTATTGAGAGTTCAGTATTATTGGGAGCATTATTGAGAGTTCAGTAGTCTGACAGCTTGGGGGTAGTAACTGTCTCTGAGCCTTTTAGTGCGTGCTGGCAGGCTCCTGTATCGTCTACCAGAGGGTAGCGGACGGAACAGTCCTTGTGCTGGATGAGTAGGGTCCTTAGTGATGCTGTGGGCCTTATGCAGACCCCTGCTGTGGTAAATGTCCTGGATGGGGGGGAGACTGGTGCCAGTGATGTCCTCTGCCGTTCGCACCACCCTCTGTAGTGCTTTTCGGCTCTGAGCGGTGCAGTTCCCGAACCACACTGTGATGCAGCCCGTCAGCAGGCTCTCGATGGTGCACCTAACATATCTGAACATATAATAATATATATTCAATAATAAAATATAACAAATGTCAAAATGACAAAAATATAGAAGTTGGGAAGGGGTTGTATGGTCTGAGAACTGTTAACTAGTTTGTGCTGTGGATATTTATTTTACATTTCCCCTTCAGTAGTGTGGTTTTATCCCAAAAAGTTTTTGAGTGTGAATTTTGAGTAAAGTGTCTTGCCCAAGGACACGGCCAGTATCAACCAGGCAGGTATTGAACTACCAACCCTCTAGTTCATGGACAATCTGCTCTGCTCTACCTGTTCTACAATACCATAGCTTGTGATAGTGTAGCTGCAAATATGTGTTGTCACTAATGCTAATCTTATTCCTCTAGTTTCCCCTCCTCTTTCTCCAACAACAACCAATCGTCGGTGTCGGCTGGAGCCAGTATTTCAGTGCCGACCATCCCGGTGTCGGCCTCTCTGCCCAACCCCAGCCGCGATAACTCGGCCACATCTGGAGGCTTTCACGAACTGAGGAGCTCCAGCGGCAGCCGCAAAGCCAGAGTTCTTTATGACTACGACGCTGCCAGCAGTAGTGAGCTTTCTCTGCTGGCTGATGAGGTGAGCTATACGTGTTAAAGGGGCCATATTATGCATTTTGTATAACCTTTTCATCTATGTAGCATTAGCATTATACAGATTGTAAATAGAGATGTCCTAGCTTTTCCTCTTCTGTAAAAGCTCAAATGATGTGCATGTCCTTTTAAGGCTCTCTTTTCCCCCGCTGACCACGCCCATGTCACTACTATAGCCAGTGCAAACAATGGAAAGCAGCAGCAGCAAGGCGGGGCTTTCTTACCTCTTTATGTCAAAAGATGAATCCTAGCATTTTCTGCACCTGAGAAGATCAGCTCCTCAGCACACACACAAACATGTGAATCCAAATTGCAAGACAAGGAAATAATATCATAACATGGTAGAAACCCCCTCCCGTGGACCCACTACCCGCGGGAGGTACCATGGTGCAATGTGGATCAGGCGGTGGTCGAAGGCGGGAGTTCCCTGCTTACACTGCTGCCTCCGCGACCCGGTTTCAGACAAGCGGAAGAAAATGGATGGATGGTAGAAACCCCCCAAAAGTCAATGTAGCATTATGGGGCCCCTAGAAACTCCAATTTGCATGACCACTGGAAAAGTGTCTTTATAGTATTATCCATTGATGGAAACCTAAGCCACTCCCATTCTTGGAACTGTATTAACTGGCCATTACGAGTCTGTGGTTGACTAACTGTGAACCAGCATTACCTCATTCACCCTGCTGCTGCTTGTCTTACTAAAGGGACTTTTTCCAGATCTGGATTATAGTGAGTCAGCTGTTGGACCGCCTTAGTATTCTGCTGACTCAAATCAATTCACAGCTAATTCAAACCTAAGCAATCTGTGTAGTGCTTAGTGGAACAAATAGAGAGTAAAAAACGAAACAGAATAGACGTGACTAAAAACTGAGCAGGTGTGTGAACTGATATTCCACATTCATTCTTCCCCAGACAAAAATAGCTCAACAGTCACAGGAATATTCTATCTTTATTCATATTATGATTATCCTTAAATGCTCTTTTTGATTGCAAATCCACTAGAGTGATTGATACATAATAAATCTGAGTTGTATTATCATTTGGCATAATTGTGGTTTTTCCAGGACCATGTCTTGAGCAGATGACTTTCTTACATGCCTATTGTTAGGATTGCTTCGAACATCAAGTCAGTCTACATTTGTCTTTTTATGATATTTTTTTATTATTGTGCAGGTAAGTAGTTGATCAAATTGCATCGATACAATAAATGACACTCCTTCTCCGCCGTCTTCCAGGTGATTACAGTGAGCAGCGTCCCCGACATGGATTCAGACTGGCTGATGGGCGAGCGAGGCAGCCAAAAGGGCAAAGTCCCCATCACTTATTTGGAGCTTTTTAACTGAGCACCACCCTGTCCCCCATCAGCTGTGAGCTCATATTTATAATGCTGTGTTGCACCTACTCCAGTCATTTCCTATAGTCACTCAAAGGTGTGCTATTGTAACTCGATTCACTGAGTAACACAGGAAATGTACACCTCCACTCAAGTGTTTTTCAGTGCATTTAAACCCATCATGCCTCTAGTTTAACCTTATACAATCTCTGAAATGTGCCTGAACATCTCCCAGACTCTTGTCTTTGTTTACAGTGTACTATCTAAGATGGTGTCAGCTGCTTATTGAATATACAGCAGTGAGCACATACGCTTGATGATTGAAAGTCTTATTTTGTAGTTTGTGTGTATTTCCATGGTGCTGTAGCCGCAGTTTTGACACATTTATACATTTATACTATTATGTATTGTGCCTCAGCTTCCTCGAGGCCTGATCAGGAATACCTAAAGCACAGTAGTTAGTAGATTAAGTGATGCCAATTTGGAAATAGGAATTCCAAACTTTCATAAAGTGCCTTTACCCTCCAATGTACAACTATTCATTATTTTAACGTAATTCTATTATAAGTTATTGACTACTGGAACCCAGGCATTTCTTCACATACAAACGCAACTGAGATCAAACATCTCAGGTATTTTATACTTAACATTTATGCTTTTACATTACTAACCTATTTGTCATTTCAACATATTTGTGGATGCTCTTCTGGGAGATTATTACACATCTGCTTTGTATTTTGTTTAACTGAAAAGTAATGTCGTAAAGTGTATATATACAAAATAAAGTGTGCCAAACTTAACTCATGTTGATTACTGCTTTAGGTCCTGTGTGTCACCAGTAGATGGAGCTAAAGTCATCATAATGAACAACTACATTTAGCAATCCACCATCTGTCAGTGTTTTATTGTAATCTCTGGACCAAAACTAACTCAATGTTTGTTTGTCCCAGTGGTCTCTGAAGTTCCCAGATGAGCTTCAGACCAACAGCTGCAGACCTTGTAAAATAACTGACCCATTTTAACTTTGATATAGTTCATATTATTGCCTGCCATTTACAATGTATATACTTGTTTTAACAGTATAGCTTTACCCTCATAGTTATTTCCAGTATTTCTGTTTAACTATTGGCAGAGCTTGTGTATTTAGCACAAAGGGCCTGATCATTTTCTGTCATAAATGCAGGAAGGGATAAGAGGAAGTGGTGTTTTGCGAGGGCCAGCAGCGGGTGTCTGTGCAGCAATCATTTCATTTTAAACCACCATCAAACTTCTGAGTTAATGGCCTTAGACTTTCATGAATTATAGTGAATCAAAGCCAATAATCCTTTTAAGTTTTACACTTAAGTTAGTTACAACCAGGTTCATACTCGTGTCATAGAAACATTGGCTGCCTCTGTACCGCAGTGTAGCTTAGCTGTTCACACTGGTGTTCACACTGGTCTTGACACTGGTGTTCACACTGGTTGACATTTTTGCTTGATTGTGTTTTTCTTTTAACTATTCCCATTATAACCTTTACACGTCTGATAGGCGTGAGAAAAAGCAACTTCCTCTTTCATTAGTCTTTTGAATTCTCGTATGCTGCATAAAATGGCGAATGTATAGATATGTGTAGTGGACATCAGACCATAGTTGCTACATACAATCTTATATATTGACAAAAAACAGTGACAGTATAGTTTACATTGGATTACTGCTGCTGCTGATTGTTGTTATCAATAAGCCACAATACTGTGCTTAGTGGTGAGAAATACATTGGGTCAAAAATCTATTAGAACCCATAACCACAGCTGAACCGCTTCAAAAACCAAGCACTTTTTCATACACACCTCCACCAATTCAACTATGTATACCTTGCACCAGGGCTTTTTATTTTTTCCATTCAGGATGAGATTTACATTTCGCTGCACTAATATTGGCACATATATAAGAAAATAAGACTCACATTTACCAAGGGTACCAATATTAGTGGTGGGGACTGTATGTGTGGTAATCGAGGACCACTATCCGGAAAGAAGCTACACTAGCATCATGACTGAACCTGGACTAGACCAGTTTCAAACAATATAAATCATGCATAAACTCAGATTAAACAAGGACTAAACCAGGACTAAACTAGCATTAAACTTAATTCAGTAGGTCTAAGTCTAACATGATAGTTTCCCCCAGTGCCCTACTCTTTTACCCAGCTTATACTTTTATGGAACTGTATGAGTAATCAAATTCCTCCAAATTGTTCATAATTGTCATCATTGTCAATCTGAATAATCAGCAAAAAACAGATGGCTATAGTACGTTTTTATTGGTCTGGTATAAGAAATAACCAATAACCAATCCGAACTGATTGAAACAGAGAACTCTTAAGTGGCACCTCTGCACGTGTAAGTGGTTGTGGCCTGAAACATGCGAAACTAGAATTGCTGGATGTGGACCAGCATCTTGGTCTATTCTGCCAATTCATCATTTTGTTATTATTTATTCCGTTTTTAAGTAAGTGATGTTTAAACAATACTTTGGTTTCTCTTGTTAACATCCCAACCGCCCTGACCGTGAGCACCACCGCCGCGGTATTTTGGTTACTTTTTTGGTTAGGCCTTCAGTACAGCTGCACAATATTCTAGCAAACACACACGCTAGTCGAAATGCATTGTGATGGCTTTTTTGCACCAAATAACACTGATACCATCTTTTGCGTCTTCATCTCAATATCAACAAACGGGCTTAAATGCACAGCTTCACAGTGAATGAAAAAAAGTACTATATGTTTTTATCCAAATAAACCCAGTGCACGTCGATCTGTTGATGGGAAGGGAACCGCAAAGCCCCACCTCTTTTAAGACACTGAACTGGGCAGTTGCTGCACATCTGAGCAAAACAGGAAATTTCATGTTTCCTTTGCTGCTTATAGCAACAACTTGCATCACATTACTTCTGCATATGTTCTCACACATTCAACACCAGACACCAAGTCTGAAAAAAATAAGCCACATTTTTACATAAAGGTCATTGTCTTTCAAACCACATTTCATTGATCAACTCACAGATTGGATTGTGAATGTCAAGAGGTGACATTCGATGGATTCCAAAGTGACATTTTGGGTGAAATTGAGACACATATCAATAGATGCTTCTCTGCTTTTATTGTATTGCCCAAAAACATATGTCTGAACATAGAATTCAATCATAACTGACGTACAGCTCTTATCACATGGAACTCAAATGTTCCAGCCAAAAAGATGTACGTAACTTTCTTTCCAAAATATTAAAATGTATGTGAGGTCCCGTAGTTGCTGGCACTCGCAACCTCTAACAGAAAAAGGCAGAGAAAGATTATGATCGGTTTTACTAATGGATAAAACACAGTTGTATAATAGTGCTCTCATTTAGTTTTTAAGACAAAAAAGTGATATGTAGACTTTTAGATTCTCACCCGTCATAACGACAAACAGAAAAACACAGTGTTGTTCAGTTTATAAAGTATCAGTACGATGTAGGTTTCAAGCACTTCTTTTTGATGGATTTCTCTAACACGTTTGGCTTCACACTAAGTAAAATGATGATTGAAATTCCTATGAGTGATACACTGACTGGCACAAAAAGCATAATATACCAAAAGACAGACTCTCCTCCCTCCTCTAAACACAAATATGACTCCAAGTTTTCTACAGTATGTATCCTGTGGAAAATATCTGAACATTCAATGTCCGATTTCCCGACCATATGCATTGTCTGTGTTGATTTGAATGTCCTGAACCACACTGTTTGGCAGCAGTTGAAGGGATTTCCTGTGAGATAAACTGTATTGAGTTTCGGGGCTAGTACGTCAGCCTGGTCGGGTGGTATAGTGGAAAGTTGATTGTCTGTCAAATCAAGGTGTTTTAGGTCCAGTTGTAAAATCGAATTGGGGATCTTGGTGAGCGAGTTTTTTGAGATGTTCAAAAACTTCAGACTTTTAAACGGGGAGAAGTCAAAGTTTTGAATCTGCGTGTTTCCTAGACCCAGATGTTGTAGCGTCCTCCAAAGCGCTTGTATTGACTGTTGGACGTTGACTTCTGAGTTTTCCGACAAGTCCAGGTGCGTAAGAGACAGTTCCAAAAATGCAGAATTTGGGATGTTTTTCATGCTGCAGCCTTTTAGATAAAGCTGCTTCAAGGAAATTACATTTTTCCAATCCACACAATCGACGACGTCATCGGTCGGCCCATCGGTGTGGCAAATGCCTATGTTGTTATAGCTAAGATCAACAGACCTGAGATTTCGCAATGATGAAAATAGTCTTGAAGGCAGCCATTGAAGGTCATTCTGGCTCAGATTCAGATAGGTCAAATTCCCGAGCGTGTTCAGTGCGCCTTCATCCGCCTCAATACGGTTTAGCTTGTTCTTGCTAACGTCTAGTTCATACAAACTGGCAGAAAACCGCTCCAAAGTTAGGTTTAGGTTCTCTAGACAATTAATGCACATCCGGAGTCTCGACAAATGGGGCATTTTTTGAATAAAGCCTTGAGGGAAGTAGTTAACTCGATTTCCCTGCAAGTCCAAAATTTCTAAAGAAGATATGTCACCTTGAAGATCGTCCTGCCACAGTTCAGCGGTCACATTGGGAGTGTAGTTTTTCAGGTTGTAAAACTCAACAGTAGTGGTGAAATTCGGGTAAGAGGCATTGTCCGCTAAGTGTTTGTAGAAGCTTAATCGATTGTAGGATAAGTAAAGATTTCGCAAACGGCCGTGGCTCGGAAGGAATGGAAAAAATAGCAGTCTGTTATGGGAAAGATCTAGCGTTTCGAGCTGGAAAGTGTCATTTAGTTCTTGCCGGGAGATGAACCAATCAATAAAGTTGTGGCTAGCGTTGAGGACCACCAATTGAGTCATGTGGAAGTCGGTGAGACATGGGAGATAGTTGAAGGCCAGGTTCAGGCGTTGGAGATTGGGATTGCCCTCAAAAGCGTTGTCAATCTCAAATAAAATGTTCCTTTGCAAGTCCAGCTCTTTGAGATGGTATAGATTGGTTAGTAAGGCATCGTCCAGTCGTTGAATAAGGTTCCCTGAAAGATTGAGATACTCCACGGATGTTACGTTTTGTAGAAGCACAGCAACCATCTCTTCATCGAGTTTATTCTCTGAAAGATCTAGAGCTGTTAGGCCAGTTAATGTTTTTAATGCAATGCTACTTTCTTGATATCCAATATAAAGCGTATTGTTGGCTAAATTTAGGCTAACTAGCGAATGCGAGTCCTGAAAAGCATTAGATTCTAGTCTTTCTAAGCTGTTGCAGGCTAAGCTAAGCGCGTTGAGCGATGGATAGTCGTTCAGAGAGTCGTCTGTTAGTGTTGTGATGTGGTTGTAGTTAAGCTGAAGCTCCTCGATGTCTTGTGGCAGGTCTAAAGGAACATTGAGAAGACGGCCTTGGTTGCATAGAGCTGTTTTCTGCATCTGCAAAGGAAAACAAATGTATGGATGGTTAGTTAACGCTTCAGCTCACCGCTATTTAGCAGAAAGGAAATATCACTTAATAAAAATGGAATTACCCAATGCATTTATTTATATACATGAATGTTGCCACAGCTAAGGTGCTATTATAGAGCAAGTAATTCTTTGTAAATTATCAATAAACTGTTAAAGGTCACTGAAATGATAATATAGCTTAAAGGCTTTATAGTGAAGCTCCTATTTAAGTGTAGTATGTATGATATCTTTGAATACTCTCATCACCCCAAACCACGCATGTGTTAGAAGAATTGGTGACTGTAAAATGGCTCTATAGTGAGTGAATGTAAGAAGATCTCTATCAGTGTGTGTTTCTGTCAGCTTTGCAACTACCAGGCCACCGTTTAAGGTGTATCCATGTGAGTATTTGCTGGAAATCATCCAATCCAATCCAATCCAACTTTATTTATAGAGCACTTTAAAAGCAACACAGTCGACCAAAGTGCTGCACACAGTATTTGCTGGAAATCATCTATAATCATGGTTCTCCAAACGTACTATTGATCAGTTTTGTGTGTCATTTATAAACCATCTGTGTTTATGTACATTAGGTCCAAACATAAAGCAAAAGGAGGAACAAAGTATCACAATGTGGTCTGAAAAGTACCCATGTCTATATAAAGAGGTCACGTAAGTACCTTAAGTTTTAATAATGAACCATGGTTGGGTATCTTGACAATTCTGTTCATTTAAGTGACTTTTGCTTCACATAAAAAAATCTGTATCATACAATAACCCAGAAATATGATCCCATTATTATTGTTATTTCATCATAGCTCTACTTCTGCTTTGCTCAATATGGCATGTGGTTTAATGCTGGTTTAGACATGGTATAGCCCTCAATTTAGTCACGATGGTACAGTCCTGGTTCAGACATGTTTTTTCTTTAACACATATACAGACATTACCACAGTATGAACTCTGTCTGTATTATATTCATATACATATGACAAAGTTGATTTAGATGTTACCAGCTGACAGCGGCTGACTGGGGGGTGGCTGGTGACTGGGGTCAGGATTCTCCACACGAGTAAGAGCCAAAGCAGGAGGGGAGTGAATCCGTGGATTGGCATTTTAACATTCTTACTGTTGAGAGAGTCACAAACAAACACATGTGAGTCAAAGAATGGGTCACAAACAAACATAAAACTCTGTGGCCGAACATGCTTTTAACTTTGATTTGATTGATTTTAACTAAATCATTTTTCAGGTTTTAGGAGAAGTTTTATTTTCAAGATTCAAAGGAAACAAAAGATGACACTTAAAATAGATCTGAAATAAACCATAATTATATTTGATTAAAATCTACTTTGTGTTAAGCTTATTATATTAATTATTGCCTTCAATTTTGCTACATTTCTAATATATGAGAAATATTCCTCATATATATTTCATTATAATATATTACGTATGATTGATTTTTGCTGAGCGCAGCATTTGGGCATTTTAAGGAAATTTCCCAGATTTCCGCAAAAATAAAACTGTATTCAGTGAAAATACTCGTCCTGGGCCTGTTTAAGTTACTGCATGAATCAGACTTCTCATTTACATTTACATTCTTGCTGCACAATAAAGCTATAACCAATTGATCAAATATAAGCTGGTTGATGATTATGGCTATGAACTATAATTTAGATTTGATTCAAAATATGTTAAGTGCTATGAATGCAAAATGTAATACAGTAGAGTATTCTATGGTTTTATTAAAAAATGAAAAAGATATACTTTTCTACAGTATGAACCCTGTCTATTATATTTTACTACACACATGAATGAACATATGTAATATAAGTAGTCATAAATGTAGGCATCAGTCCATTTGAAGTGGTCCCTTGTGCAGAGGTGAGATGTGCATTGCATGTACTCACACTGGTGGTTAGGTGTGGATCTCCCAGGCCACTGACAGTTCTCCGGACCATATCGTTGGTTGCCTCACTGCTGCAGAGCGCACAGATATCTTGTGTGCGTTCAGATGCTCCGCTCCGACTAAAGAACCAATGCCTCCTTCTACTATTCACGGAAGCGCAACAACCAGCGGAAACTGAGTCACATGGACAAGCTGCAATCAGAAAGAGGTTCTCAAGCTCGGGGCCAGATGAAGGCAGTCTCTACGGTATTCAACACACACGAGTTTCTCTCTCTCTCAATAATGCTGTACACAGAGGTCGGTAGCAAAAGTGATACCACAAAACCAAAGCGAACACACCCTTGACACCATCGTTTTGCTCTGATGAGCCAGTGAGCAACAAAGGAAACCACTGAGGGTTTCCACCCTTCCTGCCACCTTAGGGTTGATTTGTAAGTAATCAATGGTAAAGGTGGCCCATAATATGAAATCACTGTACATACATCAATGTTTTTGTGAAAAGACATGATAGTAAAGGCTTTGCGAATCATAATTATAACTACTTTAAAGCTTGCTGTCCCATAGACCAAATTTGTCGGATCCTTGCCTAATTGGATTTTCAGGCTCTGTTTTTGAATATTTGGTTTAGAACGCAAACTGCCTATTGTACACGCATCAGTAGAAGCAAAACGGTTTCAAGCTCATTCGGTGAAATACATTGTAGTAGAAACAGAATAGAATCGGCTGTGTTCTGAACCCACTTCTCGCTGCAATAAAAGACAAAAAGTTGCAATATTTAGCGTCCGTCTGTGAAACAATTTGATGTTGCTTGGTCTCTTAACTATTGGATTTATTTCTGTTTTACCTTCAGGCTTGATAACATAAGAATTATAAGTATTATGGGATCTGAAAAGGTTTGTCAATTCCTAAATGTAATCCTTTGATATAGTGCCCTCTGGTGGATGGACCTCAACACTTCATCATCAACTCAAACATTCAGGCATTTTCAATAGTGGCACCAAGTAGACTTTATTTACTATATTGTAGCTATAGTTCCATTGATATAGAAATAAATAGTGTCTAATAATACTACTGTAGCACATTGAAATAGTACAGGGGTGATACAAGTATACATGGTTACAGTTCATATCAATTGATGATTCTTAAATGACAAATGCAGAAGCTCATTTGCCATATACCATGCACGTGTATATAAAGTTGGCTTACATATAATCAAAACGGTAACATCGGTATGGCATGGAGGCGTCAAGTCCAGTCAAAATTGTGAGCGTATAACGATAAAATTGGCGTGTCAAAAAATAAAAAAAACTGTTGGTAAAACCGGATTCATGTGACCGGTGCCAACATTATTCAAATCTGTTTTATCGGAAACAATCCACAGTCCGCTGCTTTTCTCTTTGTATAAGTCTGGTTGAGGCTGAACTGTGGTAAGAATATGACATGTCTGCTCAGTAAAACCATCGTCTGTGTCTCCAAAAATTGGTAAAAATGTGAAGCTGTCCACTTCGTCGTCTAAAATGTACCAATAATAATTTGATATCTAGAGCTCCTCCCTTCTATCCATCCAAAGGCTTCCCCAGGTAAACCATGGTGACTTCGGTGTTGCCGTAGACCGCAGACACTGCCGGGAATAGGCAAGCTTTGGGAAGTCCGCGAAATGCTATACCAAGAAACTCAAAGCCTCTCTCGAAGGCCAGCGTTTTGTCATCCATGTCCAGAATCACTCGTATTCTTTCGCCGATCTGTGAAATAAAACATATATGTGTATGTATGTATTTTCAAAACACACGTCAATATAAAAGCTTCACAAATGTTTAATCTGACTTTTGACTTGAAGGCAGTTTTAGATTCAGTTGTTGTAGGCATTGGTACAGATGTCTCAGGTATGGGTATGGGTCACCCTTGTGTAATTTTTTATGTATTTTTGTGTCTTTTTATGTGTTGTTGTCTCCTGGACTCAGAGTCTGAAATAAAGATTCAATATTTATGCCAATTTGCCCAGTAATATAAACCAAAACAGCTGGACACTTAATAAACTACCTATTATAACACACAGTACAGACCAAAAGTTTGGACACACCTCATTCATTCAATGAGTTTTCTTTATTTTCATGAAAAGGCAATTTTTAGAAATCTCACTCATTAACCCTGACAGGGCACACCTGTGAAGGGAACACCATTTCAGGTGACTACCTCTTGAAGCTCATCAAGAGAATGCAGAGTGTGTGCAAAGCAGTAATCAGAGCAAAAGGT